>CM060064.1:12068878-12341378 GCA_030533445.1 Cyprinodon diabolis
GAAGCTGCATCTCGCTCGTTACGTTCGCCATTGCCCCTCTAATTGTCTGCACCTGCGCATTGGGTGCAGAAGCCTGTTAAAAGGCAGTATTTTCAGAGCCCCAAGACCATAAAATTCTGAGACGCTGATTGGCCATTAAATTATTAAATTCACCTAGCAATAGTACATGATTGGCAGATTCTATGCACTTGTGGGGCAGTCTGATCAGAGCCCCAAGACCGAGACGGTAGGAGTCTGTCTGTGGAAATCCACAAATGAATAACAGTAGATAGGGAAATGTACTGAGACAGGAGCACACAATCGTATACGCACATATATACATATTTTTAAATATTTCTGTGTGTATTAATTTTTGTATTATTGTGTCTTTTACCACGAAGTCCATTTTTATTTTAAAACTAACCAAACCACTAACATTCTTAATATGTTTTTTATTGGGTTATTTTAGCTCACAGATCAATGTTCTTATTGATTAAATCTACTTTAACCTGACAAACTCACACAGGCACATCCAGCAACCTAAAATAAAGCATTTAATTTTTTATTTAATGTTCCTTTATTAACGTTCCTGGTCTAATGATTTCTTTCCCTCACAGTTTTAGTCGCCGCCCTTCCTGACCCGGAGCTCCCGTTCTGGATTCAGGAACTGGGTAATCTTAATTTCAATTTTAATAACCTCATGGGAGGACTGAGGAGAAGGATGAGGAGTTTGAGAGAACAGTTACACATTGAGGAGGAGGAGGAGGAGGAAGGTTCTTCTGATGATGAGGAGGAGGAGGTAGAGGCTGAAGCAGTAGTGGTGGAGGAGAATGAGGAGGTGGAGATACAGGATTTTGTGGAGGTAGAGGTTGAGGACGAGGATGAGGAGGAGGCTGAGGAAGAGGTTGAGGATGAGGAAGAGGTTGAGGCTGAGGAGGAGGATGAGGAGGAGGCTGAGGAAGAGGTTGAGGATGAGGCAGGGAGGAGGCTGAGGAAGAGGTTGAGGACGAGGAGGAGGATGAGGAAGAGGTCGAGGAGGAGGCTGATGAAGAGGTTGAGGATGAGGCTGAGGATGAGGAGGAGTCTGAGGAAGAGGATGAGGAAGAGGATGAGGTTGAGGATGAGGCTGAGGACGAGGTTGAGGATGAGGAGGAGGCTGAGGAAGAGGTTGAGGAAGAAGTTGAGAACGAGGATGAGAGGAGGAGGCTGAGAATGACGAGAAGGCTGAGGATGAGTTTGAGGATGAGGATTATAGGTCTGTTTCGAGTGAGTTTCTTGAGGTATCTAGTGCGTTCTCCGGATATGACACCACAAACTCTGAGGAAGAAGACGATGAAGATTCCCCGGACTGCCAAGAAGACCGTGCCTCTAGGAAAAGGAAAAGAGACGAAGATGAGGAAGATGATGAAGACAATGACCACCTTCCACCTCTTCTTCGGTTCACCCTGAGGATCCCCCCCCCCTTCAGACTCCCTTGGAACCAGGAGGAGCCGGAGGATTCCCCAGACTGCCAAGAAGACCGTGCCTCCAGGAGAAGGAGAAGAGAGGAAGATGATGAAGAGGAGCCCCCTGGGAAGAGGCCTTGTGGCGAGAGGCATGTTTGAGAAGAGGGATTTCAAGAACCTTCCTTTAACGCCTTCAACTATCTATTTTATTGCTGATTTGGTGACTTTTGGAGGTGGGAAGGCTGAAGGACTGGAAACAGTCACACCTGTGGACGTCCAAAAGCAAAACTCCTGTGAGGAACCGGGACATCCAGGATGGTGAGGAGCTTCCCAGTCCCCACCTGAGGACGGCACAGAGATAGACTGGAACAGAAAACACACGGAGTAAGACTTTATTAACACGACAAACCGACAACTCAAGCTTCCCAGGCCTGATTAAAAGATAACAGTCATTGAAACACAGAAAGACTAAGATTATGATGAAAACAACATCCTGCCCCAGATTTCAACTTGGTGTCGAGGAAATTCTATAGATTAATTTGTCTTATTTTTTACAGGGAAAGCAGGTTGAACAGCTAGCAGTGTTCTAACAGTCGGATCACATTGGAACAGAATCCATCCACACATGTTTGGAGGTACGTTGGTTTGACTAGAGAAACATCACTTGCAGATAGGTTAAGCCTCTGAGGATGCTTTGCTTTCATTTATGAAGGAGCTGAAGAAGAGGACGGAGCACACAGTCCACTAAGGAGGAGAAACATGGCTCCTCTATTTGTCTCTCCAACATTCAGGAGTCTAAAAAACGTTGACGACCTCGCAGCTAAACCATCAGTCTGCTACACCCAGTAGAAGAAGGTAATGAACCTTTATTGCTTCCAGATGTTCATCAGTATTGGTGAAGATACTAAAAATCCAGAACAAACAGATACAAAAGCTACAACCATCCCATTAAGGTGGTCTAACCTTTAATCTTCATCTTTCCATCATGAATTAATGTTCACCTCTATTTGTATCTCTGTAACCAAACCTTTATCAGAACCAGAAGTTCTGACTTTTCCATTAAACCACAGAGAAACAGTTAAGAAGCAGCTTCTGATCCAATATGGGAGAATTTTGGCCTGGTTGATCTCTGAAGTTTTTTAAAACCTATTAAAGCAGAGAAACAACCGACTGTATGGAAGTAAATCTGTGTCGCTGTGATTTGAATTAAAAATACCACTGACATTTAAATGCTGTATGTTTGTACTTACTGTTTCAGTATTAAGATATATTCAGAACACATTTTTGACCTAAAAAAAATTCTGTCATTATTTCTACACAGTTGAAATTTCATTTTTTATTTTCTCTTCAAGCTAAATATTCACATTACTATTTCAACGTAATTACATTTTCAATACTTATTTTTCAGTTAAATTTCTTCAACGGAGTAATTATTTTACATTTGGGACAATTTGGGGAACTTCCCGGTGTGTATTTGCTATATATATATATATATATATATATATATATATATATATATATATATATATATATATATATATATATATATATATATATATATATATATATGGAGATATGTATATATATATATATATATATATATATATGGAGATATGTATACATTATGTAAGATATTATACTGCATTTCTTTGTAACGGTTGCATATTGAGATACTAAGGAGCTATTCTAACAACCTCAATAATAATATATTAATACAAAGACATGAATTATTCTTTGTTCTACGTTTTCATAATAATGAACCTGCAAGAAAATAAAGAAAGAAGAGAATAGAAGGAATAGGGATGTCTTTAGTCTGTAGATGCCTCCAGGAGCAGACAGAGCTTTGTCACTGGCCTTTCCAACACACTGGTTTTGGTCTGAAGTTGCACTGAACGAACCAGGCCTCATGCATCAGCTTTGACTGCCAGGACTCTCCCCATCTGCCAACATCCTCTGGCTGCAGTAGCATCTGCAATCAGGACAATCTCTCCAGGTCTTTCCTGCAGTAATGGCAGATACTCAGAGATCCATCTTTTCCAAAATAGTTCAACCATATACTGTACTTGTTTCCATCTTCGCCTGAGGTACAGGTCTCGTTTCTGAAACAATCCAGATGGCAGATCCGGTTTCCTCTTTAATGTCAGAATGTGATTTGGTGAGAGGGCTTCTAAATCATTTGGATTCTCAGAGACCAAAGTGTCATGATTTTATCCAAAGATCTGACCCACATGCAGAAAACCAAACAGAGAGACCAGGGGAAAGTTTAACAGGTTTATTGTGAACTCGTAGAGAAGGGTCCAGTGCTGCTCTGAACACTGGCGAACCGAGACTGAAAAGTGAAGGGGAACATCCTGTGGTTACTTAAACTCAAAGGGAAGTTTGTGTTTCGATTTGTAAAAGGGAATAAAGGCTACAGGACTCACGTTTCCAGAAAAGGTGTCTTTCTTTGAATCCAATCGGTGTGGATTGTTCCAGTAATTGACTTGCTCGTTGGAGGGCGGACAGGGTTTACCCAGGTTGAGGTGTTTGCTTGAGGAACGGAGGAGCAGACTGCCACTTAGATTTCCTATGGTACTAGAACGGTTTCTTGTGGAGATGAATCCCCTGCTCAGTGTGAAGCTCTAACAATCCATGTGGAAAAGTTGATCCAAACCACCTGTTTGAATCCTCAGCTCAGTTTGATGCTCAGACAATCCTTCCAGGGTGGAGAAGGTCCAAAACATTCCGTTTGCAGAAAGACTTCCTGCCGAGAGGCAAAGACAAAAAACATCAAGGTTAAGACTCAGGTGACAAAAACTCAGTCTGACTCAGCAAAACTCAGATTGGCTAGAGTACCCAAAACTGGCAAACACTCTGGCGTCGAGGTAGTGGCAGTCAGCAGCTTAAGAGTGCTCCACAGGTAATGAGGCAACCATCCGCAGGTGTGTGAGAACCAGGCGCCACCTGGTGGTGGAGGGAAAACAAACAAAAACACAACCCACACAAACTGGATTCCTAACACAAAGGGATTGGTCAGTCATTCAAAATGGCTTCAGCCTCACAGAAAACAGTTTGCAGTGTCTCATCATCTACAACCTGTTTTAGAAATGAGTTGAGTACACTCCTGGCTGAACGGATCAAGCGCTCCCAGATGCCACCTTGTTGTGAAGCAGCAGGTATATTGAAATGCCAGTTTATGCCATCCTGCACCAGAGCCTTTTGGATTTTACTCTGGTTTAAAGGAATAGTACACCCAAAACATGATTAGCCTTCATTTTCTAGTCACCCCCATGCTGAACAACACTCCGGAGTACTATTTTGATTTTTCAAATGCATCTGGAGATCTGGGAGGCTTCTTGCTGTCTGCTGACATTCAAATAATGGAGGTCTATGGCGCCCGAGGCAGAAAGGTCCATAAAAGTCCACAAAAAACGTGTCAATATTCCTCCATACTGCTCGTCCAATGTATTCCAAGTGTCCTGAGTGGGTAGCGTCCATAATTTACTCGAAACTAAGTCATTTAGAATGTTTTTAGAGCATAAACAGTAGTGTACAGGATTTCCTAAAAGCGCGCGCCTGCGAGTTCACGAGTCTACGGAAACCGCGGCAGACCAAACCAGATGAAAATGCGCATTCAGCTCGGCAAAGAGCTCATGCTCTTCCTCAACACTGAAGTCCTCAGACATTTTTCTTTCGTTGTTTCTTTCTTTGCACAGGTAAACAGCACATTTCTTCTTCTACGCTTGCATTATCGGCAGAGCAGACGCTGAATGCGCACTTTCATCTGGTTTGGTCTGCCGCGGTTTCCGTAGATTCGTGAACTCACAGGCGCTTTTAGGAAATCCTATACACTACTGTTTATGCTCTAAAAACATTCTAAATGACTTTGTTTCGAGTAAATTATGGACGCTACCCACTCAGAACGCTTGGAATACATTGGACGAGCAGTATGGAGGAATATTGACACGTTTTTTGTGGACTTTTATGGACCTTTCTGCCTCGGGCGCCATAGACCTGCTTCCTGTTTGGACCTGTTCACTTCCTGTTTAGATTAACTGAGTGTGCAGCTGCTGCAGCTGTCCAGAGGAACTCCATCTGAAGTTAAGTTATTTTCTCTGTGATATCTCTGTATCTAAGTAACTCTAACTGACTACTTGAAAACATAGCACCTTCTGCTGCACTTTTCTACTGAGCACTTGTCAGTTTCACACGGTTTTATTTCTGATAGCAAGGAGTAGCTAGCCTAGGCTAGCGCTAGCTTAGCATTGCTATGGCTTCTCTCTCTCCCTCCCTTGACTCTTTTCCAACTCTTCCTTCTTCCTCTCCTCTCTCCTGCTCTCTGTGTCAGATGTTCAGTTATTCCTCTGCCTCCTTTAGTGATAATGGGATGTGTAATAAGTGTAGTATTTTTGTAGCTTTGGAGGCGAGGGTGTCAGAGTTAGAATCCAGGCTTCAGGCTGTTGAACATCCAGGAGTTAAAGTAGGCCCCCCACCTAGCTGTCCTCCAAAAGTGCCTGAGCAGCCAGGCGATTGGGTAACTGTACGCAGAAAGCATAGTCGTGGATCTCTGCCCACTGGTAACCACCAACCCGTTCACGTTTCTAACCGGTTTTCCCCACTCAGTGACACACCCACTGAGAAGCCCACTCTGGTGATTGGCAGCTCCATAGTCAGAAACGTGGCATTAGAGACACCAGGGACCATAGTCAAATGTTTGCCGGGGGCCAGAACGGGCGACATCAAATCCTACCTGAAACTGCTGGCTAAGGATAAGGTTAAATACAGTAAGATTGTTATTCACGCTGGTGGTAATGACACCCGGTTACGCCGATCGGAGGTCACTAAAATTAGTGTTGCTTCGGTGTGTAAGTTTGCCAAAAAAATGTCGGACTCCGTAATTTTCTCTGGTCCCCTCCCTGATCTGACCAGTGATGACATGTTTAGCCGCATGTCGTCATTCAACCGCTGGTTGTCTAGGTGGTGTCCTGAAAACAACGTGGGCTACATTAATAATTGGCAATCCTTTTGGGGAAAGCCTGGTCTGATTCGGAGAGACGGCATCCATCCCACTTTGGATGGTGCAGCTCTTCTTTCTAGGAATCTGGCCACATTTATTAGTCCTCCAAAACCCTGACCACCCAGGGTGCAGACCAGGAAGCAGAGTTGTAGTTTAACACACATCTCTGCAGCTTCTCTACTGTTACCCACTCTTTACTCCATCCAGACAGTGTCTTGCCCACGACCAAAATCTAATAAATTAGCAAAGATTCCCAAAGGAGTAAATCATGATAATCTAATTAAAATCAAAATAACTCCAATTGGGGAAAAAGTTAAAACAATTAAATGCGGTCTGTTTAACATAAGATCGCTTTCCTCTAAAAGTCTGCTAGTTAATGACTTCATTTGTGATAATCACATTGACTTGTTTTGCCTTACAGAAACCTGGCTGCAGCAAGAGGATTATGTGAGCATAAACGAGGCAACTCCTTCAAGCTATTTAAATTTTCACATACCCAGAAGTTCTGGGCGAGGAGGAGGAGTAGCAACAATCTTCCAGTCTGACTTACTGATTACTCCCAAAACAGTTAATACCTACAACTCTTTTGAACATTTAACCCTTAATTTCCCTCATCCAAATTTCAAGGCAAGAAAACCTCTTCTTTTTGTAACTTTGTATTGTCCGCCAGGTCCTTACTCTGAATTTTTAGATGAGTTTTCAGAGTTCCTTTCTGATTTGGTATTAAATACTGACAGGGTCATCATAGCGGGAGATTTTAACATCCATGCTGACATTGAAGGCGATAGCTTAAGAGCAGCCTTTAATGCTATCTTAGACACTATTGGCTTTGTTCAAAATGTGAATAGTCCCACACATTCTCATCTTCATACTTTGGATCTTGTGCTGACATACGGCATAGAATGTGAAGAAATAACAGTATTTCCTCAGAACCCTGTCCTCTCTGACCACTTTCTAATAACCTTCAGGATTACTTTAACAGAGTTCTCCTCCCCCAAAAGAAGGTTCAATTTTAGTAGATCTTTATCAGATAGTGCAGTTATAAATTTTAAAGAATCTGCTTCACTTTCTCTCTCCTCTGTGTCGCTGAGCAGTGCTGCAGAGTGCAAAAGCATAGCTTATTCCCCTTCACAGGTTGATGATTTTGTTGATGGGGTTGCTAGTTCTCTGCGTACTGCCTTAGACAACGCAGCTCCCTTGAAAATGAAAACCGTTGAAAATAGAAAGCTTGCTCCTTGGTTTAATGCAGAGCTGCGTACTTTGAAGCAAAATGCTAGGAAACTGGAGAGAAAATATCGCTCCACAGGCCTGCGGGAGTCCTTCCTAGTCTGGAAAGATGGCTTACTGCTGTATAGGAGGACCCTTTGTAAAGCAAGAGCAGCATACTTCTCCTCATTAATAGAGGAGAATAAGAATAATCCTAGATTTCTTTTTAATACAGTTGCCAAACTCACCCAGAGCCAAAGCTCTGTTGAACCGTCCATTCCACCTGCTCTTAGCAGCAATGATTTTATGGGATTCTTTATAAATAAGATTGATCTTATTAAAAATAAGATCATAAGCACTCCTCTATCCGCGATTGTACCTAAGGTAGTCATGGAATCTGAACCGGGTTTAGACTGCTTTGATCCAGTTGAACTTTCTGAATTAGCAAAATTATTGTCTTCATCTAAGCCTTCAACTTGTATGTTAGATCCAGTTCCAACCAGGTTATTTAAGGAGGTATTCCCTTTGATCTCCTCCTCCATTTTAGATGTGATTAATCTATCTCTGTTACAGGGATATGTACCTAAAGCTTTTAAGGTTGCTGTAATTAAACCTCTGCTTAAGAAACAGTCTCTTGACCCAGATGACTTGGTTAATTATAGACCTATATCCAATCTTCCTTTCTTATCCAAAATTCTTGAGAAAGTAGTTGCCAAACAAGTTTGCGATCACTTACACCATAATGAACTTTTTGAAGAGTTTCAGTCTGGCTTTAGAGCTCATCATAGCACTGAAACAGCTCTGGTGAAAGTCACTAATGATATTCTCATGGCCTCAGATAATGGACTTGTATCTGTGCTCGTCCTGTTGGATCTTAGTGCTGCATTTGATACAGTTGACCATAATATTCTTTTAGAAAGACTTGAATATTTTGTTGGAATTAAAGGAACAGCACTAGACTGGTTTAAATCTTATCTATCTGATCGAATTCAGTTTGTTTATGTTAATGATAGATCTTCAACACGCTCAAAGGTTACCTGTGGAGTACCACAGGGATCAGTGCTAGGACCAATTCTCTTTACTTTATACATGCTCCCAATTGGTAGAGTTATTAGACAGCATGGGATTAATTTCCACTGTTATGCTGATGATACCCAGCTATATCTGTCTATAAATCCAGATGAAGCTAACCCATTACATAGATTACAGGCATGTCTTGAAGACATAAAAACCTGGATGACTCTTAACTTTCTGCTTCTGAATGCAGACAAAACAGAAGTTATAGTCTTTGGACCAGAGTCTCTGAAAAAGAAGCTGATTAGCCAGTCACTTCATTTGGATGGGATTAAACTGATTTCAGATAATAAAGTAAAAAATCTTGGTGTTATTTTTGATCAGGACCTGTCATTTAAATCCCATATCAAAGAGGTTTCTAGAATTTCCTTCTTTCATCTGAGGAACATTGCAAAAATTAGAAATCTCCTGTCCAGGGGTGATGCTGAGAAACTAGTCCATGCATTTGTTACTTCAAGGCTGGACTATTGTAATTCTTTACTATCAGGAAGTCCACAAACTGTAGTTAAAAGCCTTCAGCTGATCCAAAATGCTGCAGCCAGAGTTCTGATGAAAATTAAAAAGAGAGATCATATCTCTCCTATCCTGGCTTCTCTTCATTGGCTTCCTGTTAAATCAAGAATAGAATTTAAAATCCTCCTTCTCACATATAAAGCCTTAAATGGCCAAGCTCCATCTTATATCAGAGATCTGATTGTTCCTTATGTTCCTAACAGAGCACTTCGCTCTCAATCTGCAGGTTTACTAGTGGTTCCTAGAATTTCTAAAAGTAGAATGGTAGGCAGATCTTTTAGTTATCAGGCTCCTCTCCTGTGGAACCAACTACCAGTTTTAGTCCGTGAGGCAGAAACTCTGTCTACTTTTAAGACTAGGCTTAAAACTTTCCTTTTTGATAAAGCTTATAGTTAGGGTGGCTCAGGTTATCCGGAGCTGTCTTTAAAGTTATGCTGCTATAGGCTTAGACTGCTGGAGGACATAGGGACCCCCATTTCATCGTTCTGCTTCATTCTCTCTCTGTTCTCCTATTCTGCAGAATCTGTTAGTTCAATCTCTAACTTTCTGCTCCATCTGCTTTTCCTCAGAGTAGCTTTGCCTCGTCTGTTCCTGTTTGGCTGTGATGTCACCCAGGAAAGAAACATCAGCTGTGCTGCTTGCATCAACACCCTTGTTTGTAGATGTTGGAGATCGGCCTGTTTTCCAGTGTGGTCCTGTTTCTCTGGCCGTGGCTGGGTGGATGTGCTCTCTTCATCCTCTGGCATGGGAGCTGCCTTGGAGCTCGTCTGCCTGGCTGTGTGTTTCCTGGACGGGGCCGCCTTTTACAGCTGCTTTTTGTATCTCTGCTTCTGTCTCCTTGAACCCCAGTCGGCCGCGGCAGATGGCCGCTCACACTGAGCCTGGTTCTGCTGGAGGTTTCTTCCTGTTAAAAGGGAGTTTTTCCTCTCCACTGTCGCTACAAGCATGCTTAGTGTGAGGGATTGTATGTGAGTCAATGAGACAATGCAATCAACTGGTTTTCCTTAGATAGAAAACTTTGTATCAATTTGACTGTATGATCTGGTTGAACTGTAAAGTGCCTTGAGATGACATGTGTTGTGAATTTGGCGCTATATAAATAAACTGAATTGAATTGAAATTGAATTATTTGAATGTCAGCAGACAGCAAGAAGCCTCTCAGATCTCCAGATGCATTTGAGATATCAAAAAAGTACTCCAGAGTGTTGTTCAGCATGGGGGTGAGTAGAAAATGAAGGCTAATCATGTTTTGGGTGTACTATTCCTTTAAGGCAGCCAGACTTTCTCTTAGCTCTCTTTTGGCTCCCACAAAATCTGTGCCATTATCTGACCTGATGGAAAAGACTGGACCGCGCCTGCAGATGAATCTTCTGATTGCATTAATGCAAAAATCTGTCTCAAGGGTATGAGCCATCTCCAAATGAACGGCACGACTAGTTGGGCAAGTAAATAATACTCCATAACATTTGAGAAGACTTCTGCCTGTTTTAACATCAATGGGGCTAAAATAATCGACATCAACATCTAAAATGGGGGTTTATCTGGTGCTACCATTTCCTGGGGTAGGTCGGCCATTTTTTGTTCCAGAAACTTTCCTCCATTTCTTCTGCAGGTGACACAGTCAGACAGGATCTTTCTGGAAGCAGAGTTTGCATTGATTATCCAGTATCTCTGATGGAGCCTGGCAAACATGTGGTTTCTTCCTGTATGACCAAGCAGACGGTGAATGTAACGCAGAATTAATGTTGCTGCATGCATGTTTTTACACAGGATGACCGGATGCTTAATTTCAGATGGCGTAGCAGCACGTCCGCCAAAAAGGATGAGGAAATCGCAAATTTCGTGGAGATACATCAGCAAGAACTGCGAAAGCAGGCCGACAAGCTTACAAGCATGAACAGTATTGTAGCTCAACTTGCTATGTGGCCTTTTAAGATTCAAGATTAACAGCATCGCCAAGAAAGACAATCAGAGGACACAATAGATTGGGAGACAGATATTGATGCAAAGGAAGAGTCGCAGCAACATACCATGGAATGCATGCCAACAGAAAAAGATGGCGAGATTGTGACTCTAACTGCAAACCAGGTTGAACGGGACCGTGAGCTTGTCGCTCTGCGAATTTGATGGAAAAAAATCACCAAGAAAAGGAGGACTTCAAAAAACACTATGTAAACAAATGCTTTAACTGGAACATCATACAAAATGACAAAATAAAATCTAAGTCTGTCTCTCAGTCTAAACATTTGAAACTTGCATAAAAGTTCTGTTTTTATTGTGTTCTGGTAACTTCAATGGTTTAACAGTTTCCTCAGATTGACTGAATTTAAAAACAAAAAACAAAAGGTGGGACAACTAAAAAATAAACATTTTGGGGAATTAAAGAAATTAGAAGCTTAATTTACCATCAATCATATCGTGCAGTTTGCAGACGACACCACAATGGTGGGCCTTATCAGGGACGACAACGAGCAGAACTACAGAGAGGAGGTGGAGCAGCTGGTGGACTGGTGCAAAGATAACAGCCTGATCCTGAACGTGAAGAAGACAAAGGAGATCATCTTGGACTTCAGGAAGAACCAGTCTAACCACGCTCCACTGGTTATTAACAGCTCAGCTGTAGAGGCGGTCAATAGCACCAAATTCCTGGTGGTGCACATTATAGACACCCTCACCTGGAATGTAAACACCACCTCATTGATCAAAAGGGCACAAAAGCGCATGTACTTCTTGCGGAGGATGAGGAGAGCCCACCTGCCCCCACCCATCCTCACCACCTTCTACAGAAGAAAAAAAATGTTAGAACTGTAACTATACAGTCATATGTTTACATTACTGTTTTTCATCACAATGTTTTTTATCACTGCTGCTTACCTTATCAAGGCTGCACTTTAAAAAATGAAATGGTCTAGAGAGCTGTTCTTAACAAAGTTTCTTTTTGTTTACTTGTGTCTACAAAATGACCAAAAAAAAAAAGGTAAATGGCATGTACTTATATAGCGACTTTTTTCAAGTCAGGAGACTTGACCAAAGCGCTTTACACTACATTCATTCACCCATGTTGGCAAGCTACATTGTAGCCACAGCTGCCCTGGGGCTCACTGACAGAAGCGTGGCTGCTGTACACTGGCCCCACCGGGCCCTCTGACCACCATCAGTAGACAATGTAGGTGAAATGTCTTCCCCAAGGACACAACGACAATGAAAGTCAGCGCCGGGGCTTGAACCGTCAATCCTTCGATTTCAGAGCAAACTCCTACATCCAATGCCACTGTCGCCCCAAAAATAAAATCAGTCTAAGTCTGTTTAAGTCTAAGTCTCTAAGTCTCAACATATAAGAGTTCTGTTTTTACTGTGTTCTGATAACTTTGACTGTTTTAAGAGTTTCCTCAAATTGATTGATGAAAAAAAATTGTTGGGAAAGCTAAAAAAAAAAAAATTGGGGGGGATTAAAGAAATTAGAAGCTTAACACTAGCAAGTCCAGAGATATGAGAATTTTCTTCAGCCTCCAGTCCCCCCAACAGTACTTATCAATCCCTTTTCAGATGTACATCCCCATTAGCGCTGTCGTTGCAGAATAATTTCACCCCCTTCAGTTTCTGTTTCAGCTCAAGCCTCTCTCTTGGAGAGTGTTTTACCTAAAGGCAGGGGGGGAAAAAATCATATTTGTAATTAATTATAACTAGCTCTACGTCATCAGTGTCACCAACACTGGAATGATTTTAGACAGCAGAGCCACCAGCGCAGCGATCAGACGATAACTGATCTGTACAATGAAAATAGCTGCATTAGCTGGAACATTGTATGACGGGAAAGCAGGAATATTTATACAATAATGTCCGTCTGCTCTATTTACTAGGGGGCAAATATAACTCAAGCAATCTCTCCTCCCCTTCAGCGGATCTCTCCTCCACTGCAGCCGAGACAGCATCATGAGACTGCAGTATAGTTGGCAATATATGCACAGATTGTGCTTTTTTGGATTAATAACTTGTCTGCCGGTCTGTTGATGATTTATTCTACAAAACAGACACCTTTCTGCAACCACAGCAAGGCAGACAGTGAGCTACAACCGCAGTTTCCTGAAAACGAGTCTCCTATCGCGCTGGGAGAATTACTTTGGAACCTATGCAGAGCTCGCTCCTCTGCAAATGCTTAGGGACCGTCTGCAAGTTGCAAAATAATCAGAGAGAAATATTCAAAAGTGTCACCGAGGAAAGGTGGATTATCATCAAATTCATTTCATGAGTATCTCATCTCAAGTCTTTCATACCACATTTATTGGATTTGAAAATAATACTTTTTGAGGAATTTCCCAAAGCCTGAATGACAAATGGCAGCTCTATTTTTTCCTTAAAATGAGCAATGACTACACTATAGATAATTTTAGTGCCTCCAAACTTGTAGCACACATGGATAACATCATCTAGTTCAGACTACGACTCTTACTTTTGGAATATGTGCTTAACTCTATTTTCTTTAAGATTTTTTTCATTATTTTCAGCAGGCCAGGTGCACAATCTCTGCTTTGGAACCACAGCACTGAACGTTGTTTGCACTGCACAAAGTATACCTGCTGAAAAAAAGAATGCAACTGATTTTTGCATTTACTTAATCATATTCAGTTACTTTAACACAATTGTTTTATGTCCTACCTTACTAACACGAAACAATTGTGTTAAAGTAACTAAATATGATTAAGTAAATGCAAAACATTCTTTTTGCATTCTTTTTTTCAAGGAAGGACTCACCTTGGGTTTGTAAAAACTGCTAAATGGGACAATTGTAGCTTGATATGTAGTGCTTTTCCTTGGGTGAAATAAATGTTACTCCAATACTGAAATCATACTGTTTGTCATTTTCTAAGCTGAAATGTTGAATGACATGAAAAGGTGAGACAAGACAAAATACAATTATTGTCTAAGTTTCTTTTACATAGTGAGCTTTGCAATATAAATGAGTCTGCTGGTGAATGGACATTATAAATAGGCTCTGCCTTGTCTTTTTGGAAAAGCATGGTTATGACCTGTTCTCAGCTCAGGAACTACGTAAGACCCGTATGATATCTGGTTGTTCAATAGGTTTGGCTAAATAAAAGATTTAGATATGACTTATCAAGTTATTCCTACAAAAAGGTCTGATGTTGCAGGGGCAGGCAATGAAAAGTGTTTGGAACATGCTCTTGTTCTGATGCCAGTTTGTTTCAGCCTTTATCCAGTCTTAATGTAGAAGGGCTGGTCATATCACAGCTTATTTGCATTACAATAGGGACAGTTAGCAAGATAGAGTGAATACACAAACTTGAAGAGGGGAGGGGGGCTTGCAGGAAAACTGAAATTCTCTGGGACTTCTAGTGTTAAGTAACTAAACTTACCACCCCATTCAAAATTATGAATACAAAGATGCAATGAAACTCCATAATGGAAAAAAACACATTAACAGACAAAACTGAAGAAAGAGGTATGAAGAGAAGGTTCAATGAGTAGCTAAAGTTGATAATGAGAGGACAGATACAGGGTTGTTTACTACTAAAGCGTTTCCAGAAAATAAGACACACCTCTGATTTCAACTGACTTAATCTGATGGAACGCTTGTTACATGTATAGACATGTACTGAGGAGGTAATTCAGCCATTTGATTCAGGTGTGAAAGCAGAGAGAAACCTTTAAAAGGTTCAGGACACCACGCCTTGAGAACTGGAATTGAGGACCCTGTCTAAAGTTCTGTCCCCATCTAATATGTATTTTTTTTCTTTATTGGAGCAACTCAATAAATGAAAAGGACATTTAGAAATAAAAACAAAAAAAATTTATGCAACTTAAAGGTATAGTGGAGGATGTTCTTTTTCCGGATGGATCATCGATATAAATGGTCCTCCTAATTGTCAATCATTCTGGTGATATGTTTACGTAAGGCCGTCCTATGTGCTCATCCCCATTTTCACTTAGCAGTGGTGAGTCTGACATAGTGGAAAATTTGCAAATCTTCTTTTAGAAATTAAGCTTGTGTGAGCGATGCAAGCAGCAACTTTTAAACACAGCGTGCATGAGGAGAAATGGGCTCATGCATGCTCTCATAAGCATTCCCTCTCAGGAGCAGGTGCAGGGTCTTGCATGTGCTTTTTTTTTTTTTTTAAGTGGAGAGGGCGGGTCTTTTAAAAAATTTGCAAAAATCTACCACTACACATTTAAATATCAACCCTTAATATTTCTTCTTAGTCTTTTTTGAAAATAAATGTTATTAACCATTTATGTTAATAGCTAAAGGGCCTCTGGTTCTGAACCAGTTTTCTACTGGGAAAACTAACCCAGCTGCACTCCTCTATTGCAACCATAGCTATGAGTGCATCAATGTGGTCAAATAGTTAATCTACCATTTTCCCTTTTAGTTTGAAGCATCCAAAAGAGAAGGAATCATTATCAGTGCAGACAGTAGATAGTAGACTAAGATAAAGTAATTTTACGTTTTAAGGATATTAGTTACAGTTGAAAGGATTCTGTACCAGTGGCACACATGTGACGTATGTGTGAGGTGTGATAATATGGTGGCATTTTGTAAATGAAATCTGCTGCAGTCAAGTTTATTTGGAGTCCAAATAGTTTTACTACTCAGTCAGATGTGTTGTCTGGTAATGCCCAAACATTATTTTCCTTTGGCATTTTGTATTTTGACCAAATAGAAAAGCAAAATTGAACAAATAAAAATGATCTGTAGCCCCAAAAAGTTAGTCTGCGTGCCATTCCGAACTTAGTCCCGCCCACAACGTTTGAGGTCGGGAAGTTCGGTCTGGCATCGCTCAGTAGTAGCGCGAGTATGCTCGCACAATATCTGGCGGGCCAAGCAAATTGTCAGGGCGGGCTTTATACGATGATGAACAGATGATCAACAGTAACGTAATCAACCACGTCACCAAAGTGTGCATGGGTGACAACAACAATGGCTGTTTATTCTGATAGACAGGAAGATGTACATCTTAATGGCTGGTTATGCTCCTGCAGCAGTGTGTCGCAGTGAGCTTGTCGCAGGTATGACGTAGATATTTTTGATTTATGCACAATTTTGAAGCGTGTTCTGTGCTATGTTATTCCACGCCACAACGTTTTCCACATTAGCGGTCATACATACAAAACAAGCCAGTAAGGTACCAAACAGGAAATACACATAGTGTAGATTTGACCAATCAAAGGCCTCCTGTCTGCAGCACTGTCGGTCACCTACAATTTTGGAGGGGTGCACCAGAGTGTATGCAGAGGGGGCGAGGGGCGACCTGGTTTCTGAGCATAAACAAGCCTTTAGAGCGTCCCATCTAGACTTCTGACTCAAATCTGATAGAGAATCTGCTAAGGCAACTAAAGATTAGACACCATGTATGGTGAAAATATTCAAAATAAAATCTTATTTAGTACGAGCGCAAGCTACCAGAAGGAGCAGAAGAGTGTTGCAGTTCTGTGGCCACAGGTGACAGTATCATTAGAAATATCAGCAATGTCTTATCAAAAGAAAAATAATATTCCATCTTAATCTGGCAGGGCTATAAATAAGTTTGGTCTTATAACAGGGTGATTAAAAATCATTAAAAGTCATTAAATTATTATTCTTTAAATTAAGGCCTTTAATGACATTAAATTTCATTAAATGTGATTATCATGGCATTTAAAATGCTTTATTTAAAATTAAAAATAAATAAAATAAAAACAATTTCAACAGATATATTAAATTGGAATGTATTTGCACGGAACTGCTTCCGGTTGATCGTAAAGCTGTATGTTCAGAAAGAAAGTTGAAGGCGGAGAAAAATCGAGAGAATAGTAAAATGCAAACAAAATTTCTCTAAAATTATTTCTAAGAGCATTAAAACAGCATTAAAAAGCATTAAATTAGAGTTACTCATTCCTGTATAAACCCTGTATAATTATCTGTATAAGCATAGAAACAACAAGGTGGCATTTTAAAGAAGGACACTTTTCTGTCTTTAGTCAATCAAACACAATCAGACAAATCAAAAACATTTGTTTCATGTCTCCTTTAGACCCTTGCTAAACATATTTTTAGATACACCAACATCATAACATCATAGCTAGAGGATAAGTTAATAAAATTACAGTAAATTATGTTTTTTAACTAATACACTGACCGACTAAACAGTGGACATGATGCCATTGGAGCTAATTTGAACTGCCTGAAGAAAAGCTCTTTTACTCATTAGGACATTAGGGTATAATTTAGAACTTCTAAAAGCCAACGTCTGAGCTACACTGCAGTTAAATTGTCTATCACATGTTAGGAGAAGGGCATTACCAGAGACAGGTCACCAAGGAGAAGTAAAGTCACAGGATCAGTGAACCATGTTACCTATCTCTTGCATTGCCCTCCTGAGATGGAGAGTTTCCCAAAGCCACTGCTAAAGCATCTTTTTTTTTCTCACCATAATTGCTTTGTAGGTGAACAAAACATTGGAGCTCTGATGAGAAATGAATATGTTGAAGTTCAAGTCATCAGCCAGTGATCAAAATCTGTTCTAAGAAAATAAATTCCAAGTGTTTGTGCTTTCTACGATGTTTGTTTCCAGCTCTGTATGTCTTTGAGCCATAGAGGAGCGATAAATGCACACATTAACACAAATCATCCAAAGCAAACCCTCAGAGGTATGACTTGATGCAGTTAAAAGAGGAATAACCAATCACAACTTTGGCTTCACTGAAAACCTTAACATGATTTGCAGCTAAGTTAGGGCCTAGTGAGCATGTGTGTTATCCAATTTTCATTGTTCTTTGGGATTGAAGTGATGTTCCAAATCATCTTATAGGCACAGCTAATGCTGTTTCAATTGATCACAGGTTTGTAGGAGAACCATTTTCTCGTTGTCTGTCAGGAGCCTGGGGAGAGCTTAGAGCAAATGTATATATCTACCAGGAAAAATGAGTATCAGCGCATGAATATAAACATTTGGATTATTTTATCTGACCCCACCCTGGAGATAACCACATTTCTCTTCACTTACAGTGAGACACTCTTTCTGAGCCAAGTGTACTCCATTAAAACCCCACTTCACCATAAGCCCCAGTGGATAAAATAAAATACTGCACTTCTCCATATTGACTGAGTAAAATGAAATAATCTATGATGCATGAACAAGCTCTAAATGAAATAATAATGTCCTTAGCGGTGAAAAACGATTGGCGGTACAGTAATTGAACAGATTTATTTCCAGCCGTCGGAAAATGGGGGAGAGGGAGGCAGCGGCAGTCTGCTGAAAACTGCACAGCTCTTTCATTTAATCTCATATTGGAGGAATTATTGGCTGGTAATCTATTGTTAAACATCATTTAGGGTGATGGATTGAGATCGTCAAGCTTTTCCCCACGTAATCAATTCATATCTCATTAGCACGTATTATTTATGATTCTCATAATGTCCCCGCGGGGACAGGAACAGAGAGGAGAACGCAGTGCCCCACTGGAGGCCTCAGCTGTTGCTAAAATGAAGTGTGACATACTGTAGCTTATGACCTAATAACTGCATATATATAAAAATGCTTTTGCTCCAGTTATTGATCCGTTTCTGGCCATTCTGCAAAAGGAAAATAAGATTAAGGGTCACAGAGCTTCTGTTTCCCCTTAGCAGTAAGGAGAAGATTGCAAGGGAAGAAAAATAGCAAACCTCAGTAGGGTGGGCTATATATGTTTACCTATATCACCAAAACGCAGCCATTAATATATGATTCATAAAAGTTGCACTCTCAGGAAGGAAACTCATTACTAAAACTGACAGATGGTCCTATGTCTGATGTGTTCTTTTCATAAGTAATTGCTGACATTCATGTCAAAAACTGGCATCAAATGTCTTACAGAAGGCTAAAAGTTTAATGCCACAAAAATAAACCTTAATATAACAGCATTAGTTTGAAAGCTTAATGTTTAAATGTCCTGCATGACTTTCTGCATGGAGTCCTAATGTTTATTTCAGGTGCTTTTTTTATTTCCTCCTGTAAAATAAATGCTCATTAGATCAACATGCAACTCTAAATTTCTCTTGGGAGTGATTGGATATGCATAGCTGTGAATCTCCGACTGATAGACGACTTGTTCAGCGTGTGTATCTTTCACCACCAGCTGTGTTCGCCCTCTTTTGCTCCGATTATTGAGACTGAAATTCCTGCTTGTTTTGTTTTACAAAATAGCTAAAGCTCACTCAGAATTGGTTGATAGCATCTCTGAACTTCAATGACTAAGTCTTGAAATTCGATTAAGCTATCCAAAAGGTCTGATCTAATTTTTGTTTCCTCTCTGGATTATTGTCCTGCTGGAAGCTGAATTTACTCTCAATGCTTTTGCAGCTTGACTTGGTTGTATTTAGCCTATTTATGGAAGCCATCCTCCTATGAAGTATGACGACCTTGCTGGTACCCATAAAGAAAAAACCTTCCCACAGCATGATGCTGCCACTACCAGCTTTTATTGTGGAGATGGTACGGGTTATTTTGCAATGCAGTGGATGTTACCAATGATATGTAAATTAATGGAAGCGTGATTTCATTTTTTGGTAAAGAACAAGAAAATTCTGCAGACCTTGTAAATATGCAAAAAAAAAATGTTTTCAAGAAATATGACTGTTTTTTGTCTGCCACATTAGATCCCTGTTTATTTACTCAGCAAATGGTAATATCTCATTTTTACCTCAAGTTTCTATGAGAAATATCTTCTATAGAACAAAAATGATGAAAAATTCATTAATATATATTATCTAAGTTCAAATATACAAAAATGTATGTATTTTAGGTATTGGAAAATTGAAAAACTCAAGTTCAGACAAAAATATAAGGTGTCAACATATAAAAGAATACATAATATCTAGGGCTGAAACAATTAATCGCATCACTAGTATTTAATTGATTATTGAATAATCCCTTAGCTAATTTAGTAACTGTTTAATTGTAAAGTAGAGTATGGAGACCTTAAAATATCCCTTTATATAAAAGGGTAACCCATCTAGGGTAGTAATTATACCAAAGTTGGAAATATATAATAATAATATAATTGTAAATATATAGATATATTTTTGTTTTTGCATTTATGATATGAAAAAAAAATGTTGTCTGTCAATATGCTCTAGCAAGAACTCCTCAAGTGGAAAAGTTTTAATTTTAGGAAGCTTTTGCTATCTGACTATAAATTGAGATAAAATAATCAACAGATTAGCAAAGGGATTGTTAGATGCAGGGCTAATGACAACCAGTTCCTGGTTTAGGACAGTTCTTGATAAATTATCCAGCAAATCATCAGTCACAATTACAAAAAAGTTTCAAAGTCTTCATAGTCTTCTCATTTATGAAGACAATGACTAAATAAATCAAAGCCTCCTTTCATTTGTATACTGTTCTCTGTTTGTTTTTGGATTGTAGATTATTTGTGAAAGCCTAGAAAAACTTTTCTATATGATCATGAAAACTGATGTATTAATTACAAATTAATTACTTTTTTGTATCAAATTAAAGAAGTTGTTCTTTTCTTCTTGTTAAACTCAAAACAGTTGCTGTTACTCTGACATATTTCTGTACTAAAGAGGTGGCTTATAATTACTGGAAGTGATGATGTGTGGACTTGTAGTTTTGTATTCATGTTCAGTAGCTGATTACGTCTAGGCGAGTCCCAATAAAACTTTTTTATTTTTGATACAATACCAATATAGCAGTTTGAGTACTGACTAATAATAATATTGACGCTCTATGATTTTAGAGTAAATTATATATTCTTTATTACCTAATTAAATTGGGCGGAATGTTAGAAAACACCTAACCAAACTACCATTATAAAACAATAGCCTACAATAGGCATGAGAACAACTGATCCATTTATTATTAATTAATAATCAAATATATTATGCAATTGAATAAAAAATAATAAACTGTAAGATGAAAAACTTGAATTTAACAAGTTTTGCACTTAGCTGCAAAGTCTTATTTGGACTGTAACGAAAAGTATAGGCATACTGCCAACATAGCCCCTCCCCCATTAGCATAGTCTGCTACTTTGCTCTGTGTGTGGGATATAAGAGGTGCTGGAAATAAATGCTGAGCCAATTTAACGATGGCGCGAAATGCTGAAGCAGGCTTACATATATTACTAAAATCAGATGCTGGTTTTGTAGGCTAATATCGGACTGATTTCTGGTATTAATATAAGATCTGGACATCAATAATTATATCATATCAGGATGATTAATTTTTAGACTTTACTCCTTTAGCAGCACATTGATCTGTTAAATGTTTAAGTCTTATTTGTCATTTAATTTTTAGCTGATTTATATTTAAATGTAAAAGGGAGTCACTATTAGTGATTACAACCCTTGTTAAAAAAATTATTTTGGTATATGCATGTCTTGTTATCAGAGAATTAAATACATATAGTTTTAAAACATATCCTCAGATCAGGGTAATTGTATTATGGCTCCAAGCATTGACGCAGTGTCTTCAGTGTAAAAGAAAGCTGACAGATTTTTCGCTGTAAGCTTGGGAGGTCTGAGATCTGTGATCCGTGATCAATAACCTGGACAAGGCTGTGCTGAGCTGCAACAGCTTTCCTTCTGTTCACTGAGCCAGCACAAAAAAGGAAAAGTGTCATATTGTGATCTTTATCCAGTAATCGTTGTGACACACAGTCAAGTGATATATATGTGAGAACCTCCGCTCCAGGGCTCAATGGCTGTTTCACAGAGTGCAGCACAGACACCACAGCTCTCTTGAGACCCAAGCTTGTTTTTTTTTTTTTTAGAATATTTAAATATTTTTAAGAAATCTAATGGTTATAGGTTTCTATAATGGTTTATGGTTTTTTTAAGGAATCTCAACCAGCACCAATGAGCTGAATGCTTTCCAGTCTGGAGATTAATGCTTAACAAAACAATCGATATTGATGATGGTCTGCTTTTTTTTACAAGGTGGCACTTTTACCAATCAAAAACAAATGATATCATCCCTCCAAAAACTAAACTTCAAAAACTTCTGAAAACCTCACCAGAAGACTGAATGGAACAAAGGCCTTTTGTTTTGGTCAATTAATTTTTGTATAAATTCAACTCTTCATTTTTACTATGGAGGAGTCGGTATTAATGCATGTTCCAAACATTTAAAGTTTTGTTTATGACTCGGACTCTGATTGTGGATACAGACAGATTCGCAGAGTAACGAAGGAAACCAGCAACAGTAGAAACCCATGAGCTTGAATAGAAATTATGCTCAATGACTGTTGAACCATGTTAGTCTAATGAAGGGAATGGTGAATGGCTGTGAGGGGAGCAGGGAGGGGAACTCAGGGATAGAGAATGGTTAACATATAACCCAGACGGACATTTAAACTTAGTCACAATATAATCTGAAAAACCAACAAAGACTAAATTTACAAAATAATAATAATGATAAATGCATGTATGAAATCACTTCAGAACAAGACATAAAATAGTCAAAAATGAACAAACAAAACAAAAAAAAACAGAAAAATACTAAACCCAAATTAATTACAGGCCATAATAATAACTCACATGTACCCCTAGAGCCCATAAGATGCTAATAATGCCAGAAGCCAAAACTTAACTTTATCTTGTGATGATGTTATGGTAATAAACATAACTACATGTAAGCCCACTGTTCAACTTCTAAAGGCTTAATTTTGTGATTTGATAGACCTGTGAAGTATGAGTCTTCACTTTTTTGGATTTCTGTTACATCTGTCCTGTTTGCTTGCATTAAAATTGCTAACGTCATTTAGCACTTTTACATCCAAATATCAACAATCTGAGGCGGACTCTATCTCCTGTAATGGGTTTTAGGAATTGACTTTTACTTTTTCCATCATATAATTGTTTAGCCAACTGTAATAATTCTCCTGTTGTGCTTTTGTTGTGTTAATTGTGTCGTTTCATAGTATGTTGCTTACTTACACTATATTGCCAAAAGTATTTGCTCACCTGCCTTGACTCACATATGAGCTTAAGTGACATCCCGTTCCTAATCCATAGGGTTCAATATGACGTCGGTCCACCCTTTGCAGCTAGAACAGCTTCAACTCTTCTGGGAAGGCTGTCCACAAGGTTTAGGAGTGTGTTTATGGGAATTTTTGACCATTCTTCCAGAAGCGCATTTGTGAGGTCGCACACTGATGTTGGACGAGAAGGCCTGGCTCTCAGTCTCCGCTCTAATTCATCCCAAAGGTGTTCTATCGGGTTGAGGTCAGGACTCTGTGCAGGCCAGTCAAGTTCATCCACACCAGACTCTGTCATCCATGTCTTTATGGACCTTGCTTTGTGCACTGGTGCACAGTCATGTTGGAAGAGGAAGGGGCCAGCTCCAAACTGTTCCCACAAAGTTGGGAGCATGGAATTGTCCAAAATGTCTTGGTATGCTGAAGCATTCAGAGTTCCTTTCACTGGAACTAAGGGGCCAAGCCCAGCTCCTGAAAAACAACCCCACACCATAATCCCCCCTCCACCAAACTTTACACTTGGCACAATGCAGTCAGACAAGTACCGTTCTCCTGGCAACCGCCAAACCCAGACCCGTCCATCAGATTGCCAGATGGAGAAGCGCGATTCGTCACTCCAGAGAACGCGTCTCCACTGCTCTAGAGTCCAGTGGCGGCGTGCTTTACACCACCGCATCCGACGCTTTGCATTGCACTTGGTTATGTATGGCTTGGATGCAGCTGCTCGACCATGGAAACCCATTCCATGAAGCTCTCTGCGCACTGTTCTTGAGCTAATCTGAAGGCCACATGAAGTTTGGAGGTCTGTAGTGATTGACTCTGCAGAAAGTTGGCGACCTCTTCGCACTATGCGCTTCAGCATCCGCTGACCCCGCTCCGTCAGTTTACGTGGCCTACCACTTCGTGGCTGAGTTGCTGTCGTTCCCAAACACTTCCATTTTCTTATAATACAGCTGACAGTTGACTGTGGAATATTTAGGAGCGAGGAAATTTCACGACTGGATTTGTTGCACAGGTGGCATCCTATCACAGTTCCACGCTGGAATTCACTGAGCTCCTGAGAGCGACCCATTCTTTCACAAATGTTTGTAAAAACAGTCTGCATGCCTAGGTGCTTGAATTTATACACCTGTGGCCATGGAAGTGATTGGAACACCTGATTCCAATAATTTGGATGGGTGAGCAAATACTTTTGGCAATATAGTGTAGATTGGATTGTTTTTTTCATTCTCAGCAGGGTGTTACATTGATGAATACATTTTAAATAAAGAAATCAAATTATCTCTTTCTTATGTTGGATCTACAATCAGAGGATTATGTTAAGTATGAAAACATATTTACATATTTTATTGTACCAGTGCCAGTTGTACTGGCAATGGAAACAACTAGGATTACATCCTTGTAAACCCTTTAAGCTGGACAGGCTGTGCACTGATATAGTGACTCTTTCTGTATATAACTATAGTTAAGCGCATATTCACAAAAAAAAAAAGTCAATCTTGAACACACTTTTAAACAGTGACTGATACCCTTCGGAGGGTTTTGATTTAACAGTGAGATGACACGGTGTCTTTAATCCAAATGAGGAGCAAAATTCACAAAAATCAGACATAAGCACATGACAGTAGTTTACAGCTCTGCTTGTAAGAACAGTGTTTTGGCATTTCAGAAGACAGTCTTAGTGTTTGTCTCATGCATATATTTTTTTCCTTCTGATGCTAGTTACGCCCTGCGATGGATTGGCGACCTGTCCAGGGTGTAACCTGCCTCTCGCCCGTAGACAGCTGGAGATAGGCACCAGCACCCCTCGCGACCCCACTTGGGATTAACAGTGTCAGAAAATGGATGGATGGATGGATAGATGCTAGTTCCTTTTAGATAAAAAATTTCAGCTTTGCACTGAAAAAAATGACTTTTTGGTGCAGTAAACATGTGCAGTTTCTACTGTATTTCTATTTTTATTTATTTTTTTAAGCTTCAGGAAAAACTAGAGTTTCTGAAGTAAAATTAAACCTTTTTTTAAGTAATACATGAATTTTGGGGAAAGAGCAAGTTTTACTTAGATTTCCTTATACTATTTAAATGTTTGATAGTAGTATGTACATAAACCTAAAAATACTACATAAACTCTACCCTAAAATTGTAGCGTTTAGAAATGCATGCACAGCGCATGCCCATTGAAGCTCACATCAGGACTGATTCTGCTCCGAGTCCAGACATTACAGGATCACACACAGAGCGAGAGGTAGACCCGACCACAGTAATTTTGGCAGGGTGCAACAGTACTGCAAAAGCCTGCTCGCTGCTAATGGGACCGATATATGCCCTGAACTTGGCATACCCTCCCACTTTGCACTACACTTTTGAAGTCTTCCAAAAACTTTTCCTGGAGTTGGATGGATTTAAAATGTCCCCAAAAGTAAATACCCTGAAGTTTAAGTTGCTTTCCTAAATGCATTCATGACTTTGTCATCTTAGGGTAGGGAAATGTGGCATCAAATGCCAAGAATAAGCAGTGGGTTCCAGTCAATCTTAGTGGAAGATTACCTGTAATTAATTTTTGTAATTGCATTCTTAAAAGTCCACTAGTCTGGACAGCTGGTTTATATGTTGCGCTGTTTCAGTGTGCAGGTTTGTAAGATTTTTATTGCATATTCGAGTAGTGACTATACTACGGGATCTGTGTAGGATTAGGTGTATATGAAATACGGTGTTTTTGTTGTTTGCAAGTCATACCAACCTTATCTTTTTTGATACAAATTCTAATGCAGTACAACATAATGCACTTTTATTATTAATGCTATATTTATATGTTGTTGTTTTTTCATTTAAATAGAGGCATACATAATCCTTACACCACTGCTCAAAGTTTAAGTGGCTGTTTCTGTTCTGACCCTCACCCTAAAGGTGTTTTGAGCATTTTTGTGTAACTTAAATATTCTTGATCTTACATATGGGTATATTTCTCTAATGAATGTTGAAACTCTCAGTTTCAGAGTGTTGTAAATTATTTTATTGGATATTTGAAAAGTACAATTCCTGTTAGAGAACTGCTCACTGGAAAAGTGGGAAGCACTGCCGCCCTGCAGCAAGAAGGTTGAGAGTTCGATTCCTGGCCTGGGGTCTTTCTGTGTGGAGTTTGCATTTTCTCCCCGAGCATGCGTTGGTTCTCTCTAGGTACTCTGGCTTCCTTCCACAGTCCAAAAACATGACTGTTAATTGGCTTCTATGAATTCTCCTTAGGTGTGAGTGTGTGTATGAATGGTTGTTTGTCTCTGTGTTGCCCTGCAATAGCCTGGCGACCTGTCCAGGGTGTACCTCGCCTCTCAGCTGGAGATAGGCACCAGCCCCCCTTGTGACCCCAACTGGGATTAAGCTTGACAGAAAATGGATGGAGTCCAGTTAGACTGAGAAATTTTTGGCCGGCCCATGAAAGATTGGGCAGTTTAATACAAGAGGGTATTTACTTCTTTGTTAAACTGTTTAAAAATGAAAATAAACCGTTTAAATATATATTAAATGTATAGACTATTAGTTCAATTTATTTGGTAACATTTATCAAAAGAAAACTGGCAATGATTACCTAACATGAGTGAGTAATGTAACATAATGCAACAAAGTAAATCAATCATCTATGTAAAACAAGTACTTAATTTCTTTAAATAAATCTAACTTACATCTTGGATATAATTAAGTAAGTGTTACTTGATATCTTTAAAACTGTTATGTCTTATGGAAAGTAAAATTAAGATACTGGCAAGTGAGCGTGACTTGATATTGCAGCATTAAATTTTACTTAAATTATTTGCGTGCAAATACTTAAAATATATTTTTAGTAAAAATTTTTAGTAAATCTTATGAGTTGTTTTTTTTTTCAATGTGTTCATAAGAGAATTTTGAAGGGGGTTTAGTTAGTTTTATATTAAATATTCCCTGATTTCAGCCTTCTAAGATAAATCTTTATGTGAACAATGAACCTTATTGCTGTTAAAGATGTGTTTACATGACATTTAGACACTATTCAGTAATATTCCTAGCTGTGAGGTTCTTTGTTTTTATTTTTTATATCTAAGTATTGTATTTTATCTAGGTCTGGACTGGTCAGGTAAGTTTAATCCTGAACTGATGATTCTCAGTCTGTAAACAATAAAAAATCAGCAGTCAATATTAAAATAAAAAGATTTTTTTTAAGTAATTTTTTTTTAAAGTGAATTATGAATTTTCGTTTTTAATTTTTGAAGTGAAGAACATGTTGTAGTAGTGTCAATGTGTGGAAAACTTAAGCGACTTAAGACAAATATGGTTAATATGAACAAATATCGTCATATTTGCACTGTGCTGATGGAGAATTGCAAGCCTTGTTAAACAGTCTAACTCTATATGAAGTGAAAAGACAGCAAACGTCACTTATATCATTAGAGGAGTTCAGTTTGTTGTGCAGCGTGAATTCCAACTAAAACCACAACTCAACGTTACTCTGTCAGTAAGAGTTAGAGAAAGATGAGGAATTGCATTCGTTATAATCGTATTTTTTTTCAACATGAACAACAGTCCCAGACCTACACAGGGTTTGTGCAGGAAAAGTTATTACTCGGTAAAGATGTAGTAAATACATCACAGTTTCTGAGACAGAGGCTGGTTGCTTTATTTTTTTAAGTTTGGACGCCTTTATCTATAAGCCATTCATCTGGATAGTTTATACAACTCTATAATTATAGTAACATCTTTAATTGTCTAATTTAGTGATTAATGAAGTCACGCGTCTGCCTGGCATAAACAGTGTGTTTTTACGTTTTTCCCCTTTTAGAAGAGCCACAAAAAGAAATCAGTTTGTTTAGCACTTTTTTTAAACCCATTGAGAACAGTAAGTCTTTAAAAGTCACTGAAAAAAATCCCTTAACATTCTCATCAATTTACAATAAAGTCATTTCAGAGAACACATTGTGATGAGGCTCGTTTGTCAGATTGAAAATAGCTTTATTGTTGCTTATTTGTAGCACGAATATTACAACAATAAAAAGCTAAAGATTAGTTGCTTGTAGTTTTCTTGCAGACTTAGACGCCTAAAAACAATTATAAATATACATTGTGCCAAAACAGATCCCCTATGTTTGGAAAGGAACCATTTGTTATTTATAATTGTCAATTATAAATAACAATCTGTGAGCAGGTATCTGACACTTTAGAAAGCCAACATATAATTTTATGTTTTTTCTGGTCTGTTGTTATGTGTTTTAATCTAGTCCTTCATATAATGTTTTTATTACCTGCAAGTGAAATATAACTATAATTAACTTAAATAAACAGTATGAAAGTTTGTAATAAATCTATTTAATATGTTTCAGTTTGTGAAGGGGGTTACTTCTTAATAATAATCACATTTATTAACCGTAATCATTCATGTAAAAATTTTTAGGAATCAATTTATTTTAAAGAATGGACATTATGGTTTTTTAATGATTCTGTTTTTTTAATGTTGGATCTTTTTCCAACATAAAATTTAAACAAAGTTTTTTTGTTTTTGATTCTTCATTTACAAATAAAATAGATTTTAACACTTTTATACACATCTGGGTTTCAGCAAATGTAAAGGCTGAGGAATAGGTTTTTAAAAAGTAGATTTTTACCATCAAAAGACAAGCATAGAAAAGATTGTCTTCTTCTGTATCATCTAGTCTTCTACTTTTCCCAATACATTAGTCCAAAGTATTCAGTTACTGATAACTGAAAAAAGACACATCCTACAGCCTGATGCCAGCTGCTTTGGTAATACACAACAACATTTTCCATTTCTAATCAACAGAATGTCCAGGCTGTAAATTACAGTAAGTAATGGAGGTTAGACAGAACTGGATTGCTTTTATCTCTTTCCATGCAGTCATTGGTTTTAAACCAGAAGTCAAGGTGGCCGTGAAGATTATTGTCAGAATAACATACAAAAGAAGCCATTTTTACTGTTGAACATGTACAAATGACATTGAAGTACGAGTTTTCACACTTTTGGATCTCTGTATCATTACATATGTCTGTCCTGTTTGCTTGCGTTAAAATTGCTAATTTCATTTAGCACTTTTAAATCCAAATTTCAGCTATCTGAGGTTTCATTCTAAATGCTGTGCTGGGTTTTAAGGAAGTGACTTGAGCTTAACGTGGTGGAAAAAACTGACAGACGTGAAGGCCATAAAAACCTGCCTATAAATCAGTCCTTTTTTTATTTGATTCAACAAATAAAGGCAAGTAAGAGTGAAATAAAATTTGTTTTTAAGTAAAAACAAAGCAAGACAGCTTTGGTTTTTCATTTTTCTTTTTTTTTTTCTTTTTTTACCTTACCTATGGGTATGTTTGACCTCAGACACACACCTGTGGCAAATTAAACAATTTCCTAATATAAAAAGAGAAACCGATATTTCAGAGATTGCAGACTGAACAACATCTGCTCAGAAATCCATATGACAGAAAAAATGAATGGCCTGCTATAAGCAGACCCATGTTTAAAGTCAGTCTTAAAATCTAGATGGTGCCCTATTCAGGTACTTTTTTTCTTATTTATAGAAATAAACTGAAAAAGTGACTCATGGTGACGGCAGCGTCATGTGATGGGGATACTTTTTCCTCAGGAAGAGCAAAAACACTGCTGATGAGATCAAACTAAATGCTTAATACCTGACAAGCCTTAGAGATAACCTCATTAACAGGGTTATGATTTCATAATTATGAAATCATTTATATTATTCTGACTAAATCCTAAACTTAATTTTAACAAAATTATGAAAAGTGTAAGAGTTTTGCAGGTGCTCTGTAACACTACAGTTAAATTGTAGAGTATATATGTAATTAAAGCCCACTCTATCATCACAATACTTTATGTTTTCTTTTATTTTGAAACAATTTAAGTGTTGAAAAACATGTAGAACGCAGACAAATCTCATATTCTAGTGTTTTTTTTAATAATTCTCAGCAAACCTGGTTAAAGTGTTTAGATTATAAATTTCAGCTGTTACATATGTCTAGACAGACCACAGTTTGGCTAAAGGAAGTGGACATGTCAAGCAGCTCTCAGGCTGCTAAAGCATCACTGTGCTGCCATCATATTTAAAAATTATAGCAATATTGGGGAAATATAGCATGAATCTATAATACACATTAATAATTAAAGGTCGTTCAGAGGTTTTGGCATTTTAAGTACCCTGAGGAAAAATAAGCCTAAGGTAAATAATAACATAATAAAGAAAATATTAAGTATTTTACAAAATAATGACTGAAGAAAATAAAAGACAATAACAATGAGAAATAGGGAAAACCATCTTCCTGTGGGGATAATAATTTATGGTTTGCGTTACCGGAAAGAAACATCTTCTCTTATGCAAAGCTGACACCTGCTGGTCATCTGCAGTATTCCTGTTTCTACAAACTGCAAAATCCACAAACTGGAAGATGGAAAGCTACTCAGTGATGTTCATTTGCTTACAAAACACCTTATGAAATCAGAATCATTTTTATAAACCTATTTTAAGTATAATGTTTACAGAGATCCATGATTTTTGCATGCTTGTGATTTATTGTCAGATTTTTCATCATATATGCTGATATAAAAAATTAAAGACCCCCTTTAAAAGTGTTTTTTCTTTTCATAAGAAGATATGTTTTTAAGCATTTTTTAAAAACACTGACAGATATAATAATAATATAACTTAATTCAAAAACATATCTTTAATACCTTTGGTAGAATGTTATAAAAAATAATGTCATTTCTGATTACCTTTAAATAGATTTCTTTCCACTCTAATAGAGAAACTTCAGGCAGGTTTATCATACATGGGGAACATCTTTATTTAACATTTCCATGGAAGTTTGCCTGGTTTAAACCTCAGACATTTAGCCTGGTGTCTCTCTGACTCTTGAAGACAGAGTTAAGACCACAGTGATTGAAAAACCTCTCTGAGGCTAGAGTAGAAATAGTCTGGTATGAGATATAAAGAGGTCTTAAAGTAATTCCGCTGTTGAGAAGCTGGTCTTTAAATGAGGTAAATCCAAAATGGAATATTTTAGGTCTGACAGGTTTACAATAAAATCAAGCCATCAGATGATAAAAGGAGTAAAATTTCATCAATTGCTCCCAAGGCGCCCCACGATGCACTGCTCACCAAGGCGATGGCTTATATGCAAAGGTAAATTTCTCCAATAATGGTGAGTGGCGGCCTAGTGGTTAGGGCATAGAGCTTGGAATCCTGAGGTTCTGAGTTTGAACCCCACTCCCACGGACTGCCACTCTGCGTCCCTGAGCAAAGACACCCCACACTGTTCCCCAGGTGCTGCACAATGGCAGCCCACTGCTCCCAAAGGGGATGGCTTAAATGCAGAGAGTTCATTTCTCCAATGTGAGAATAATAAAGTTCAATTATTTAATTATTATGTTCCTATTAATGGACAGCAGCCTTTTGCTACTGGTGATATGAAAGGGCATGTCTGTAATATAGCAGTCGGTTATTGAATGGAAAACTGCAAGAAAAACATCTACTGTCTAAGAAAGACATACAGTGACAACCAAGCTGAAGTTTGCCTGGAATTCTGGAATAATATTTCACTACCATAAGAGTCCTTTGTCAATTTTACCATGAATCAAAGGCAGACCATCTGAAAAAAAGCTGCTGAAGCATAGCTAAAAACTGCAACATGGCAGTGAGCCATACCATGCCTTCATATCATTGATTCAATGGTTAAAATGAATTCATCTTTGGTTAATCTCTTAACCACTAATAACCTATTAATGACATTAGTATGTAAACATTTCTGTATAAAGAGATGAAGATGTGGAGTCATAATTTCTCCTTGTGCTCATCAGTCCTGAAAGATTTGCATTGTATTATCTTTTCTGTTGCTTCTTGCTATGAGGCATTTAAAGGCATCTGCTAAAGCATTCAGTCCCATTACTCCTTATGCATTTTTAATCCGCCAGACGTGGCCTTTATGTGGCTTTATGTGATAATATGCAGGCTTGTAATGAATATTTACTGCACGATTATTAATAGCTTGAACAATAAATAACTAGCAAGGATGGCACATTGAAAGGCCACCACCCTGTTCTCAAAGATTATCAACTATAGAGGGATATGGGTTATCTTAACTTTGGATTTCTTTTATAATATGAGTTTATGTGACCATGTTGTTTAACATTGTTGGATTTAACACCTATTTGTGATGATTAAGCTTTAGAGAGATCCATCATCTGCTGCCTTTCAGTGGCTAAATAGAGGATAGTTGTTTTTAGTTGTGGTTTATTCTTGTTCTTTTCCTGAAAAAAAAAAGTTTATCTGTATTTTCTTTCAATATTTTCAAAACAAGGCACTATTTTCATCTTTAACCAGCTTTTCCAGTATCCAAAAATGCAGCAAGTCATGGTATAGATGAAAAAAGAACTCTATGCTTTGCTTTCGACGACAGAGTGGAATAAAAAGAAAGACAAACCTCCCCCTAAAGTTATGGTGCCTTAATGGAGTTCTAACATCAAGTCCTTATTTAGCATGGTTATGTGCTTAAAAAAACACAAAGAAAAATCAGAAAGTGTTAAAAACCTTACAATTTTTTATGCTTCTTGTATTTCCTTATAAATGGACAGCTGTCTACAGAAAGATTCCGTTAATAAGTCTGCAGCTTCACAGCATGAAGAACCAGACTAGTGGTGTAATGTGTGGTAAGGGGAAAGAACAATAGTACTGGCAATGTAAAGAAAAGCAAAAACTGTTGCAAAACTTTGCTTTTCTAAAAAGAAATGCTTAGGTTGAAATTGCGTCTGAAAAGTATCTGAAAAACTGTAATTCAAGATGTGTCAGCATGCATGGAATTCTGATCTTAATTGGAGAAAGGAATGGATATCAATCTCTTTATTCCATGGGAACCATTTTTGAGCGAGCTTTGGCGATTGAATTTCTGGATGGATGTCCTCTATTCTACAAGACACCTGTCTCTTATCTCCTTCTTATCAGTGAGGATCAAAGCATGCGGACTCTTGAATTACCTATCCATACAATGTCATCTGTTTGTCCCCCAAGTTAGTGTAACCCGACCTTGAAATCAGAGCCAGCTAAAATAAATAAATGAAACTCTAATCAAAAATGCTACTCTTCTTTTGGATGGGCATCAAAAAGGGAGTATGATCTGTCCTGATTTGATTTTGTTTCCAAACCACATGATGCATTCGGACAATTAAAATTTCAGTAAGTCATTCGCTGATAGCCCTGTGAGTGAGTGCCGCTGGTCCGGGACCTGGTTTTGGATTTCTTGCGGTTCTTCAGACACTCTGAGGGCAGGTTATTTATTTTGGCGTCGTGCCATGTCCAAGAAAACCATGTTTCTGTGAGTGTGAGTCTAGAGTTAGAGCAAGGTCAAAGCTGTTAAAAGAGCGGTGAGGAGGTGGAGGGCTGCTGGATGCTCTAGACTCGTCAACCATTTAACAACCACAGGTTTTCTGAAGTGGCTGATGTAGTTTAAGATTCCCGAACTAGGTCACAATGTGTTAAAGATAAAAAGCAAACATTTAGAGTTATAACTGGAATGATCCAAATTCAAATTTTAAAGTTTGTCTCTGATCGGAAGTAAGCCAGATCTTCCCAAAAGATAATGAAAGATTACAAAAGGAGTAAAAACATTATCCTTCTTGATACAAGTTATTTAAAAACTGGTAATTTATGCCCAAAATTTTAGAAAACATTGGGTAAATCTTTATTATTAGAGCCAATCAAACCGTTTTTTATTGCTGAAAAGCTTTTGTGTTTCCACTTATATTCAGAGAGGGAGAATAAATGTTACATTTACTTGAAAAACTTTAAAAAAAAAATCTACTTTTAGTTTTGAGAGTATTGCTACGCTTACCTGAGTAAAGTTTCCTCTAACTCCATCCACCAAGAGTAACTTGAACAATCTGAATATCAGGTGAAAGTAAAGTGAACAGTAGATATTATAGCTGGAAGCTTTAAACTTTCTTCACATATATGCATTACTTTTTATAAAGTTTGGTTCCTTACAAATATGTTGAAAACTGTTATTTGGAAAAGTGTTTGCTCTGCCCAAAAGTTGTTTTATAATCATGTTTGAGGTCTTGTTTTTTTTTATCTGCACTTAACATATGTCTGATTATATGAATCTATATATACAATAAATTAGATGTAACAAGTCAACACTTTTTGAGTAGCCATTTTCCAATGTACTCTTTACTTTTAAGTAATTTCTAAAATAACTACTTTCTACATTTACCTTAGTAAATAAATGTAAGTGCTGCTGTTAATTAAGTAAAATGTTTGTGAACTTTAAACATCTCCGATTGTATTGTTATGAATTCTTTTAGTTCATGAGCCCAGAGTCTTTGAGGTTGGAGAGCCTCTTTCCCATCACCCCAATCTTTGCATTGCTCCACACATTCTCTTCTGGACTCCAGATAATTCATAATGAAGCCTTAGTGTAAATTTAACTGAAAAACCCTTACCTGCTTACAATTTCTCCCCTCTTATTCAGCCTTGGAAGGCTCTGCATTCAAATCTCTAAAGACAAAGGATTACTTTCTAAATGCATTTAAACCTAAACTGGGCAATAATGATAATAATTTGGAGGTAAGCTGTAAAGTAACATAATAAAGTAAACTGTAAAAATAAATACTATTGTTTTCACTTTTATAAGCACATTATTCATCAAACATTAAAAAGAACTGACCACTTTAAATTTGATAGACTCCTATTTAACAATGAACTAAAAATAAAATTCTGCAAATAAATCCTTTGATAAACTGTTGTTACTGATAGTGATTTTGTGTTATCAGTGTTACTGATACTTATTTTGATCAATATTATGAAATATGTTGTTATTACAATGTAAATTTCATATTACAGTAATAAAAATACAAATTAAAGTTATAACAACAAGTATAATCATATTCATCTAAACATGAAATCTTAATAACGCTGGCAACCATTTTTTTTTATATATATTAAGTAGTCTCTTTTTGTCAATAAGTAATATTCCTGAAACAGTCAATAGTGCAAATATGCAGATTTATTTTTATTTTATTTTTTTAACACCAAACCAAAAATAGGCTACTGCATATATTCGTACCATACATATTAATGCTCTGAACTTCCATATCAATGCAATTTTTGCACCATGTTTTTTTCTCCCACACTGTTTACATTTGATCACTGTTGCATTTTATGGAATGGAAATGTTCACTTACTGTACTAAACAAAATGTTTCTGCTGGGACAATAAAAGTATAAGTCAATATGTGAAAATATCTCACATTGATAGAAATAAACTTATAAAGTTACCAGCAATAGTAAATACCTTTAAAGTTGCTTTGGCACATATACATTTAATGATTGAACAGTCATTTGTCATTTTAAACTTGGACACATAAATATTGGTTGAATCTTTCTATGTAGGGGAACTAACTACTTAACTACCTATAAGTATATTAAAGAAAATAAAAAAGCATAAAAGGCATTAAGAGTTTAAATACATTACAATTTGCTCTTTAATCTTCTGCAACAAACACATTCAGCTAAGATTATATCCAGTCACTAAAAACACAGACCGTCCTCCTGGACTAACATATAAAAATAAATTATTATCAATAGTTTGGATCTGAAGTGAGTTCTATGAATTTATCTTTAATAATATCTCTCTGTAACAAAGGGATGTCAAAGACCTGGAGCTTTGTGTGAAAATATCTTCAAATTATTTGAACACTAACAGCAACTCACCACCAACCTAAATCATCTCTGAAAGCTGAAGACGTTCCATTCCATGAAATATAGTTCGATGTTATTCATTCACTTAACCAACAATCTATTCTATTCATTCCATTCTATCCATGTTCAGAGCTGCCAACTCTTCTCCAGTCCTGGCAGACTGAAGCAGATTTTCAGCTGATCAGATGGATTGATAACCAGCAGCCTACACTAACCCGCCGGCCCTCCAAGGCTTGGTTTATGGAGCTTTTACAGGTGGCTCTGCTTAAACACTCATGAATCAAATATTCGGGTCATTAGCAGAAACAAAATGCAGTTCTTTTAAAAGTAAATGTCAATGTTGCAATAATATTCTGTTAGTCTGTTGTTGGTTTCCATTGCAACTCCATTAAGTTTTCTTGTGTTATTTCCTTTTTTCCAGTGATCCTCCCTCAGTTACACCCCTGGTCCTGCCCCACCTGGTGCCGCTAAATAATGAGTCTCCCTGGTCCTGATTCCCGTTAACAATCCTTTCAGGATACACACCTCATAATATAACCCTTCATCTACATGTCATCCATGTCCCTGGTGTCCCATCCCAAATAGAAGCCATTCTAGTTAATACAGCAATTCCCACCACAGAGCCATCAGGAATGAATTTTTATATGGATGACAGGGTTATTATACGCCCTCTGCATTTTGATTCTTCATCACTGTTCTCCCTCTGTTAAGCTCCTTATCCAAACCTCTCATGGATTTAAGATCATACCATTGAATATGTGGAAGTTCATTAAAACAAAAATGATTATAATAGTATAATCTGGACTAACTGCTAAGCAGCAGAGATATAAATTATATTTTGAATCACAATGACAAAATGTAATATATTCAAAGCAATGGCTAAATATAATTAGTTGCCAAAAATATTCAGCACTTTCTCATTGTTCTTTGTTTTGCTACACCATTAAGCAAGTCCTTAGTGGTTAACAAAGATTAAAAGTCACAGCCGCTTAAAAGTCATTTAATCATGCAGCATTGGAGTAGAAGTTTTTTTTTTTTTCTTCAAATTAATCAAAAAGTAGTTCCAGGATGTGAGAATTTCTCTCTCCTCTAAGTGAATGCCTAAGACGCTTGTGCGAATCCACTTGTGGAGTATTTTGTAGCCAGTGTAGCATAACCGCTGCACTGATAACAGAAAATGAAACAGTGTGATTAAGATGAAGTCATCAAGTATAATCTGCAAAGCAGCGCCGCAGGGTTGGGGGGTGCTGGGGGGGTGGACATCAGGATGTGGTGGTGCAGCAGTCGGTGACGCTCTTGTGCCCTCAGGGGTCCATCCACGGGGAGAGTGGCAGCAGAGAGGGAATGATCAAATGTAGCCCGAGCAAAATGTGTTGGAGAACAAAGCTGGCCTATGAGGAAATGTTGATTTAGAAAAGCAGTGGTGCAAGGAAACTTCACTCATGGCTGTAAGTAACTCTGAGCACCAAAGAGACAAGACAGAGCTTTCTTTATTTTCCTTATACTACAACCCGTTGGACTTAATTTTATAGAATATCTATGAAGACCACCCTTCAAAACCCACTCAGCATGAAAGAACCAAAAGAGTACTTCTAAGGGATTAACACAAGCATTAAGATTCCATTTTCACTCACAAGAGATCTGGCAGTTTTCAATGAAGCTGTAGAAAACAACAACAAAAAAAGATTTGTTTTTTTTTTTTTGCTTTGTGGGCCTACCATAACATTTACATTTAGCAGTACTACTTGGACCTCAGATCAGTATGTGTTTTGTCATTGAAAACAAAAACCTAATTATCTGTAGGTACTGAGTGATTGGTTCTAATTTTTTGCATAAGTTAACATTTTCAGCCCAAGAAGTCTTCAAATTAACCAAGAACAAAGAAAAGTAAAATGGTTCCTGAAAATGGAATTAAGTCAGTCAACTGTTGTCAACCCTGACCTGACAGATATTCTATGGTTGCCTTGGACAAAACTAATAAAATAGATTATCTTAACAAACCCCTTGGTCGTATCATATAGTGACCTTTCAGAGTGCAGTGAAGATATTAGTTGGTTTGTTTTCTCTCTTATTGTGTCCCTAAAAGGTAAATAGAAGAGAATAAAAGTGGGGAGGGAGGTTAGGAGCAACATACTAATGTTTTTGTGTGTGTGTTTTTCACATCTTCATAGATACTAAAATTTTGAATCCAAACAAATTAAAATAAAATTTTCAGGCAGCTAACCAATATTATGATTTCACCGCATATATGGTCAAATGAAATTCAATCAAACTTTATATATAAAGCGTTTTCATGCCATGAGCAACACAAAGTGATTTATCTAGTAATAAAAACACATAGAATAGAAAAGAATAGAATCGAAAAACCCTTTATTGTCCCACAATGGGAAAATTGTAGATATGAAGATAAAAACAAGTACATAACACAGCCCACATATGCTGCCTCTTAACTTATGATCAATCAAAATACTTTCAATATATAAATATACAAGCAGTACACAGTGTCCATTTCAAATATTATGAAAGACAAGCTGTATTCTGATTACAGAACAACTGATAAGGGTTTGATAATATCTAAGTACAGCACAGTCTTCATGACCTTGAAGGTATATTTGATGTACTTTGAAGCATTGAATTTTTCCATTGTTACAATGCTGCCATCTAGTGTAGGCATATATACATTACAATGGAGTTACTACAGTAAGAGATGCTTGAAAATAAGAGATAACATGAAAATTATTCTTGAAACACATATAACATTTTAAAATGAGTAGAAAATCATTCCACTTCATCACTTCATTGTATCTTTTAATAAATATTATTTGGAATTTAAAAACCCATGCAGGCAAAAGCTGAAAATATCAGTGCTACTTTTCAAAAGGAAGAATAGCAAGAACTTCCTGGTGTTTCATTTGATATATTTATTGAAATCTAACAATACAGAAGATTGGCCTAGGGCCAGGTATCAGGCAGGGCGGAGAGCTGGTCTTTTGGGCCTGTTTTCTTAGACTTAGACAACTTTTATTGTCTGTATATATATAAAATTAAATTTCATTTAGCAAGCAGCTTAGAAAAGCTTAGAAAGGAACATTTCCATTCCATAAAGTGCAGCAGTGATCAATTGTAAGCAGTGTGGGGGAAAAAAAAAAACTGTGCAAAAATGCACTGATATGGAAGAGCATTTCAAGACAAATATATATGGTGCAAATATGCAGTATTTTGGTTTGGTGTATCAGTGTGATGCAGAGTCTGTGCCTTGATTTAGAGTTGTCTCAACAGTTCAGCTGTCTCATGGCAGTGGGGAAGAAGCTGTTGCAGATTCTGCTGGTCCTGCATTGAATGCTGCAAAGCTTCTCTCCAGAGGCAAGCAGGGAGAACTCTCCATGGTTGGGGAGTGAAGGGTCATTGATGATGTTACGGGCTCATTTTTTTTAGCTGCAGGTCCAGAGAACAACATGTTTTCGTTGACTACTGCTACTCTAATATTCTATGAATACTCTTATATTATCTTTAGATTTTTTTTGTGTGTGTGTTTGTATATGAATATTGGAATAAAACAGAAGTTTAACAGGAAGTTCACTCTACTTTAAGTTAATTTAAGCACAATTAGAGGGAGAGGGGGTATGAAAATAAGCTTTACTTCTTCACACCCCTTTTCAGACAATTTAAATGAATCAATGTAATTTCATTGGCTGTAAATACTGACAGGTTTATTTGGTGGAGGATTTAGATTTCTCTTATTCCATACATTAATTTATCCTAGTTACTCACTATAAACGTTTTCACTCTGTCTGTCTTACCTGCAAGGCCACACAATTCTCCTGCATGAGGTTGGAAATTATATTTCCAGTATAATTTTGCTTTTGGAAGATTCTTTTTGCACAAATCTTGAAATCCACTTTAACGCAAACACTTTAGAAATCAATTTATAAGGTTTATGTATTAAATAACCAGAAAACATGACAACTTATAGAGAACTGCAATCTTACTCAGACAAGACAGGTTGCAACAACAGTACCATTGAGCTCACTTCGTCAGAGAGTCAGCAGCAACCCCAAATAATGGTTAAAGAAGCATTTTATACATACAGCCTGCCACATCATGACATAATGTTTCACCTGAGAACCCCACACAAAGACCCCCACAGGCATTAAATAGAGGGTTTAGCTTTGAAGGACGGCAACAGAATGTGCCATACGGTGGTTTATTTCTTAGGCCAGATGAGACTAAGATCTGCCCTCTCCACTTAAAAAAAAAAATCACATGCGCAACCCGCTCCAGAGTGGGAACATCTATTGAACGCATGCAAGAGCATGCACAAGCCAATTTTTCCTTGCGCACGCTCTGTTTAAAATTTGCTGTTTGCATCTTATACAAGCTTATTTTCCAAAAGATTTTTGCAATTTTTTCAGTATGTCAGACTCACCATCAGTAGGGGAAATGGGGATGAGCAGGTAGGACGGCTTTATGTTAACACATCACCAGAATGATTGACAATTAGGAGGGCCACTTACTTTGATGATCCACCCAGAAAAAAAACATCCTCCACCATACCATTAAGAGAGATCCAACTTTTATCCAAAGTTAGGTTACAGTAAAATAGTTTGCTTTTTATTAGCAAGAAGTAAATAATCTGCAGATGAATGGACTGACCATCAATCTAGTTACAGCAGAAGGGCAGATGAAGGGTTTCAGGAATCTGCCTAACCCCCCCCCCCACCTTTCAAAAGGTTTTTGAAAGGTTTAGGTTTCAAAGGTGATCATGTTCCCCATCACTTTGTCTCCATCTTAATGGCCATCATGGATTGGTCAAAAGTATGTCTTTACTGAAGCATACAGTATATTTAAAAACCCTTACATTGGCAACGTTCGCTCTGTCTGATAGTTGTGTTAATCTCCATTGAAGTAGAAATCCTCTGAGAATAAGCCCTTCACTACCTGGAATGCTTGGGCTCATTCAGCAAATCCCTTTCAAAACAATTTAAATATTTCTTCTTATTCCAGTTATTTCTCTTAATCTAGTTCAGTTTTTGCTGTGCCCTAGATAACATCCCTGAGCTGGATTATAACTGCTCTTCATAATATTTGAGGTTTTCTCTCCTCAATGAGAGAAAACAGTTATGGAAAAGGGAATGCACTGCTGCCTGTTCTTTTATTAATATTATTTAAGCTACATACCGTATTTCCTGATAACTTTTTAGGACTTGAAATAAATAATGGGCTGTGTAAATTATATCATAAAGTCTAAAATCTAAGGCTATCTATTGATCCTTGACAAGACTCTGCAGAATACCTTACACTCTTCTTTCTGCTTTGGTTCTTTATAGAAAATGTTTTCCTTTTTTAAGATTTTGTGGGCTAGAGGTCTTTATAAACAACCTTCACCTTTGCACAATTATAAGTTTTGTTTTTCAGCATGCTTTTGAACTAATCTGTGAATATTATCACTGCTGTTCACTTTTTTGACCAGCAGAGGTCTCTAAAACACTGTAAGAATAGTTTATTGTCAATAAATTGACACACATACCATCACAATCTACAGGATATCAAGCTAGAATGAAAATATTTTAATGTCACTATTTCATGATTGAATAAAATACATAGAAGCTCTACTTATTTATTTTTCTTGTTTAATGTCAAAGAACCCATGCTCCGAGCTCAGGTTTATGGCAATCACAGAAGGCCAAGAAATGTTTTAAAATTACTGTATATACACCGTTATTATTCCAAATGGATGCTGACTAGAAGAGTCAATATTACTCTATTCATTAGCTCACTTTGGCTGGCCTTAGGAATAATGAACAGGAGCTGTTATGAAGGAGAAAGGCAGGGAAAAGGACTTGAAGCCTGGCAGAGAGGAAGGACAACCTTATGAAACATAATTTGACTGTGAAAAAGATGTTGATCTGCTAAACCTGCTATGTCTCCATGACAACAAGCATCCACAAGAAAGAGGAAAGGGGTTTCAATTAAAAAAGACCTAATTCTACTTAATGGTTTTAATAGAGCATAAATGTGTGAGGAGATGACACATGAACAGAGACTCATAATGGGTGTCAAGGTTCCAAGAAGACAGTACTATAGCTGTAAAGCACTGGAATAATGAATTTCCTAAAGTCTACATGATTTTGTTCCGATCAGGTCACCTTAGCTAATAAACAATACATAAATGTACTTGTTGAAAAAGTCATATTAATATTACATATTATCTAAAGAGCAATCCTTTAGATTTATAACTTAGATTATAACTTATTATGCTCTGGTTTACCAAAGAGGACAAATTGCATATGGTCAGCTGATGTAATGAAACTCTTTTTGGTAAGATGAATGATGCAACTGAATTAATGAATATGAATATGGATTTATATATATATATATATATATATATATATATATATATATATATATATATATATATATATATATATATATATATATACACACCCCCAATGCTATTTGACTTTCTATCAAAACAACTTAAAAATGTCCAAAGGACCGAAGTGCTGCACAATGAACAACAGGAAACCGATAACCACCCTCAGAGGACTTAAATAAAAACCATAAAAGCATAAAACAAACATAACAAAGTCAGTAATAGAAAATATATTCACATCACAGGCTAAGATCAACATAGTGTCAAAAGCCAAGGCAAAGCGATATGTTTAAGGAGCCATTAAAGATACACCCTCTTATTTAAAACCTCAGAGAGACTTAGGAAAAATAGGACTTTAAAGCAAATCCTAAAATGGACAGGGAGCCAGTGTTATCAGGCAAAAATAGGTGTAATAAAAGCCCTCTCTGGAGACAAGCAATGTTGGAGCCAAAGTAAAATACAGTAATCCAGCCAGGTAGTGACGAAGGCATAGATTACTGTCTCTAAATGTTCTCTGGAGAGCGTGGAATTTATTTTTGCCAAGTGCCATAATTTAAAAATAACTTATACCTATAAATGAAAAAGAATGAGGTAATTATATCTATCTTCACGTACTTCCCAGTCTTTTGCATTGCTTTTTTTTTGTTTTGTTTTTTGCTCTTTTTGTTTTGTTTTGTTTGTTTGCTTCTTTGTTTTGGGGATCTTTTTGGATAACAGACTGATATGTTTGGGAATTCCTGTATCTAGAACCAAACTAATTAGATTTCCCTGCATATGGTTGTGTGGCCAGCAGGCTGTGATACTGTAAGATATTTACCTTATGAAAACAAAAGCAGCAAATGTGCTCCAGTTATAAAATTGAGTCATGCTATAAGGTGAAATAGATGTTTTCAACCAAAAACAACCTCTTTTAAGAAGTCTGATGTTTGATGTGATCTTAAGAAAATATAGGCCACAAGTGACAGTAAGCTGAGGCTCATAAAAGGATGAAATGCCAATCTCAACATTTTCATGTAATAATTATTGGTTAATGCAGAGCAGAATTGGTTTTAAATAGGGATGATATAATAATAGGTTCTCTTAGATTCACTTCCAATAGGTTTCTTTGGCATTGTTTACCCAGGCAGTGTTGATTGCGACTGCTGACATTTTTTTATTACAGTTTATGATTTAATAGAAAATGAAAGAGGGGCATTTTTCTGTGTGATGAATTTCTTAATTTCGTATATAAAATCTTAATCCATTTTTTTCATCTCATTTTAAAATAATGTGATTTTTTATAAGACAACAGTTGTGCAAAAACTTTGTTAAACCTCGGCATGTACAAATATTTATAGATCCATGTTTTGAGCAGGTTTTGATTTAAATAAATACACAATAAAAATATTTTCCTTTTTATTTATTTATTTTTTTTCAGTGTCCTGTCTGGCAATGTGGCAATAAGGATAATCGTCTTGAAGCTAAAAAAGGGCCCAATAGATTTTGCTTTTACAAGTGGAGCAGTACAGCTATTACCACAGTGTTCCGCTTGATTTACGCATATAAATAGCTTTATTATGATTATGCAGGAAGTATTACAGATTATGTGGAAACTGCAATGTAAGTAGAACAGGAAAGGGAAAAACAGGAAAAAGAAGAAAAGATGAAAGTGTCCCGGTGGGGAACTGGGTGTGTTAGTTGTGTGTGAGAAGGCAGAATGTGTGCATTTTTCAATGTCCCAGAGTAGCATAAAAAATACAAAAGAAAACATAAGTTAAACAAGATGAGAAGATATTCATCGCTTTATAATGGTGAGAATTGCCACTCTCACCAAGAGCAAAGTCCTCAACATTTTGCATTTAATGAAACTGTAGCACAAGTGATTACTTTTCAGTTATAAAATGAATTAGTTATCATGTCTTTCATATTCTTACTTAGTGCAGTCAAGTTTGATACCATTAAAATGAAGCAGAAGATTGTTAAGAAGATACTTGATTATGTGCCCTCTGTCACTTCCACTTCCCCTTGCTACTCTTTGAGGCAGTAATCAGGCACACATGATAGAATCCTCCCAAAAGGCCTATAACAGATGATTAAGCTCATTGTGAAACCCTTCCCAAAATCTCCATGTTACCCATAGGTTTTCTGTCAAAACGTGCACAAGAAGCTTAATGAATTCAACCTAACTGCCGTTAACAGCAGAAAACAGTCATATTAACCCCCAAAAGCCTCTTGTTCACCAGGTTTCTTTTTTACAATGCCAGCCTTGTAATATTCAAGAGATTATGTTCTTACTGAGTAATAATTTATAATCATAATCAAACCTGTGCTTTTTTTTGTGTGTGTTTTTACTTCTTTAAAGTATTGTCTCTTTAATATGTTACCCCCATATGTTGAGATCTAAGTATCATGATTGTTTACCTTACTGAATTTTTTTACACAGTTAAAAAATGTCTGTGATTATGTGCATTACATGATGCCAAACGCTGGAATCTCAAAGTCCAGCTCTTGAAGGCAGGTGTCTTTTAAAGGTAATACTGTAACATCACATCATTCAAATATTATCCTGAGAAAATTGTTTCTAAACAAATGTGTTTGAGTCTGGTCATCATAGCACTGAAACAGCACTGGTGAAAGTCACTAATGATATTCTCAGGGCCTCATACCCCACAAAATTTGCTATATAACATTCTGCATCATATCATCTTCCTGAGTGTTAAAAGGAACACCAATCAAAAACTTTGCAAAACTATAAGGTTAATTAAAAAGCCATTTTTCCTAATTCAACAATGCTGATTTTATTATCATTAAATGATTCGTCAGAAGAAAGGTGCTGGTCTAGTTTACCTTATACATGAGGCCTGATTTCACACCTGATAGTTTTTTTTGTTGTTGTTCTTCTTTTTTTTTTTTTTTTGTCTGGTTTTGTAGGTTTATGCAGTTTCCATCTGTGGCTAAACACATTGTCTTATTTCAAAAGATATGCTTCAACCTCTTGAAGCAAAAACAAAAGTAACTCTAAAGTTGGCCAACAGCATTGACACTATAGGGAGAAATATAATACCATCTGAGAAATTAAAGGATAAAAATAAAGGTGGGTAGAATAGATGAAACAGAAGAAACGACAGTGTGGGAGAGAGACTGTCGCTGTTGAGCTATGTCAGACAGTGTCTGATCCAGATAATTAAAAATGACTCTCATGAGGACATGAACTGTGAGTCTCCTACCTATCGTGAGAAAAAAAAGAGCCAGAGGCAATTCTCACTTTAGAAGCATTCTGCTTGCATAACAGATAATGTTATCTGTCTGGAGATAAAAGAGGAAGAAATATTTAAATGTTTGTTTTTGAACAATAATCCACATTTATGGACATTATTTGGCATATAACTTGATATACATTTCTAACAAGTTCAACAATAAAGCACTAGGAAAATATATGCAACGTTTTACAGGATAAGGAAGAATACATGTTTTGACAAAAAATGATCTAGTGCACTGTGGTTAAGCATATGTAGGGAACATGTGGTATTTGAGCATTTCCTGATGAAGGGTTTGAGGGATTCTCCTCAACTCCTTCTGTGGCTCTCTTAATATTGGTCTTGAGGCGCTGAAATCATTTGCCTAAGAACAGCAGGTGAAAAGCGGAGTAGCTAGAGTGTGAAGACTGCCTGATCATTTTAAATCAACTGGTCTTTTTGTGTTTAGTGGTGCCAACCTGACACAACAGGATGCAAACTGGCAGGTTTGATTACCATCCCCAGGGGTTTCTGGTCCTGATTTTGATAGCTGTGAACCATGACATTATTTTCCTGGTGAAGATATTCTTCAAATTTGCTATCTAAAAGTTCTAGGCTACCATAAATAAATAAGCCAGTGTATGGCTTTAAATATGAGAGACAACCAGACTATCTACCAACTAGGGGCATTCTGTTTGTATGTGACTGTATATGTCAGCAGGGTTTTAACGTGCCTGGAAAGGCAACAGTTTTGTAAAAGAAAGGTCTAACAGTCATATTCAAAGTGAGAAGAAAATTATAATTTTTGTGTCCTGGCACTAGAGGCCTCTATTTTGAGAGTGATCTGACAGGAAATTGGATACTAGACCCCCAAAGAAACCAAAGAAATGAATGCATGTGGCTGAAGCAGTCTCCACCCTCTTTAGGGGTAAAGTGTAATGTAGAAAGAAAAAAAAAGGTTCTCAGGAAGAAGTGAAGACAAGCCAGCAGAGGCAAAATGCTACTGTAAGTAAAAAAAAATAACTATATATATGTAATATATATATATATGTGTGTGTGTGTGTGTGTGTGTGTGTGTGTATTTACATATACATATAATTTATTCATATGTAAGTAATTTCACATGGCATGGACTACAGTATTTTGGTCTGAGGGGTGAAAGCTACTACTGCCAGAGTCCTGCAAAGTGACCTGTACCAGGCCAAAAACGGGCATTTGTCTGCACAAACGGTTAGAACCCGACTCCATGAGGATGGCATGAGGACGTCCACAGATGGGGATTGGGCTCACAGCCTAACACTGTGCAGTACGCTTGGCATTTGAGAGACATCAGAGAACACCACGATTGGCAAATTTGCCACAGGTGCCCGCACATGTTAGAGACATGAAAAAGTCTGCAGACACTGTAGAGAGCGATCTGCTGCCTGCAACATCCATCCGTATGACGGGTTTGCAAGTGGGTAAGTATTAGTGTGGGATACCATTTCTTTGGAGAGCTGCACAGCCCTCCTTGTGTTTGCCAGGGGTAGCATGACTGCCATAAGTACCAAGATGAGATCCTCAGACTCCTTCTCAAAGCATATGCTGGTGTGGTTTTCTCTGGGTTCCTCCCAATGTTAGGGTCCTTCTGAACACCATCAATGGTGGTGGTCAGAGGGCCCGGTGGCACCAGTGTATGGCAGCCTCGCTTCTGTCAGTGAGCCCCAGGGTAGTAGCGCTATATAAATACAGGACATTTACCAATGGGGAATTTTTCCTCTCCACTGTCGCTTCATGCTTGCTTATCATGGACAGGTTCTCTCAACCTGTGTTATATAACCAACTAATGTAATTGTATCAATACATTTCTTCAAATTGTCTTTTCTCTCCCTGTGAGTTTTTCAGATTGAAACGTACATATTCCCATAGTAAAACAGCTTCTCTAAACAGGGCAAGAACTTTTGGGAAAAGAATTATAATTAAAAACCCAAGGCAATGACCTAGATTCCAAATCCCCAAAGTATAAATCTTATTAGAAACATAATATTCTGCTACAAATTTCTCAGTAAACTAAGAGGACAGATGTCTGAACCCAAATAGGGATTTCTGCTGACACAAGGAGGTTGTAAATAATTTGGGAGTGTTTCCATGTTTTGTTTAAAATAAATGGCTATTTATTTCTGTTTATTGTGCCGTGTCTCATCGAAACAGAATCAAGCTGAATGTTGATTCAATGGACTGATTAGAATTGTTTTTTCACTCAGTTTGTTATGTCAAACTAGAGGCAAAATAACATTTAAAAACAAGAAATCCCTCATCACTGTTGTTTTCTGCAAAAACCTATAAATAAATGGGGATAAACAATTAGTTTAATCAATGAAAAACACAAAGGAAAACATTGAAGATAAAAAGATTTTGTGAAGGTGTATAAGGTAACTCAGTGACAAAATAAAAAAAATTGATAATTTTAAGCGAGCAGTTAATAGCTATGTTATAATGAAGTTTAACTATGCACAGTCCCAACTTTTTGTTTCTCTTTACCCCACTACAAAAGAAAAGGAGATCACCAAATTTAAAAGGATGCTTTTCCAGAGTGTCTGTCTTTCTCTAACAGACCAAAGTATTTGCTCATTTAAATCTGAATATTACATTACAATAAGAGGAGGTTTCTGAAGCAAAGGGTTTACAATTTTAAATGAATCAGGTAAATGTAAGCAGGATTTCCCCACATTTTCTCACAACCACAACTTTTATCTGTTTCAGTGGGATTTTATGTTATTTACAAACACAATATTGGACAATTATGAAGTCGAAGGTAATAATATTTTCAGATGCATGTCACTTACACTTTGCAATGCAACCCACATGCTATATCAATAGCTGTATATGTAATGAGGTTTTTAACCCTTAAACTTTTTCAAAATAGTTCAAGCCCAATTACATTGGCTGGGAGGGATCTTCAGAGTGGGGTTTTAAAGTTGAATTACAAACTTAATCATAACTTAACTTATTATTTTTATCTGAAAAGGTTTTTAACTACCTATTGGTAGCACTTTTTGATAATTATATACGTGTAGTGCATAAAAATAATATCTATTTTTTATCATTATTGCTTCTAATGGCTTAGATACTTTATCTTCCTCTGTCTTCCAACAGTACAATCAATATCCCTATTTAAATGTGGGAGTTTGAACCCCTTCTGGACCGGCTGAGTATGAAGTCCAATTCTTTTGTTTGCAGAAGCAGTCTAGCTCTTATTGATTTTGAATCGACAGTTTGCAACTGTCATCAAATCCTCCTTATTAAAGGTATAGTGAAAGATTATCGCAAATTTTTGAAAAGACCTGCCCTCTCCACTTTAAAAAAAATGCACATGCACAACCCTGTACACGAATGTCCGCTGTAACCCCTAAATCCCTCAATAACTATAGAGCAGGGTTTCATGAAACGTGGACAGATGGAACCAGTATTCAAGGAGAGACAGTCAGAAGGGAAGTTCAAAAAGGTACCGCCCAATCACAGACACTCTGCAGGAGAAACACAGGTAAGTCCAAGAATATCCCCAAGTGCTGCAGTCCCAGAAGACATGCTGGAGGCAGATCCTGGTCAGGGATCCAGATCAGACAGGAACAGACAGAACAGGCAGGATCCAGATCAGGCAGGAACAGAAACAGGTGGCAGGATCCAAACTTCCAGGCATCCACAACTTCCCAGGAGGGTTCAGAGTCTGACAGGGCCCTAAAGCGTGACCTGGTAGTCACGCACAGAAGCAGACAGGATCAGGTGCAGATGAGCAGGCTCAGTGGAAGAGGGTAGTGAAGACAGGACGTGGAACCAAAACTTGATGCAGGACCTTTAAACTGGTCTCCTCCTTGGAGCCAGGCTTACTTGGATAAAACAGAACCTCCCCGCATATAGAGCCAAAAACCTAGAGGACTAAGCAGGGGAGGAACAGTGGACAATTAGGAGACGAGACAGACACAAAACCCTCTTTCCACTGGCCGCCAGGATCCAGGAAACATGAACCAAGAAATAAACTAATCAGACAGGCTAACAGAAAAACAGTTAGTGATCTGGCACTGAATGCTCAGGCTGAACTGAATATAACCAAGAGGAAACAGGTGAGAGGAATAAATTATAATTGAGGCAGGGAGGGAAAACGACAGGTGAAAGGAATGACTAATTAAGGGAAAGCAAACAGGCCAGATCATGACAGTGGAGCTATAGTGGACTTTATAGTGAAATCGGTTAACTGACCATTCGGACAGATGATCACAACTTTTTACTCCTGGTTAGTCACGTAACTTGTCCTCCACCGCGAGGTACCGGCGCCATCTTTCTTATTAGTCGCCATTGTAGGGTAGTGACAGCAGGCCACTGTAACAGAAAATCCCAGAATGCTTTGCGAGGAGAGCTCTCAGCGCAAAGCATTGTGGGATATATCTGCCTCGTCTGAGGCCTTTCTTTTCTTCTCCTACACCTCGTAGACACTTTTTCTCTTACCACCATCTGCCATTTTCATAGAAGCGTGGTGAGAAAGGTGAGCTTCAATGACTGTCTGAAACGTATCTCACCACACATATATGCCCGAAATGCAGAAAAAGATAGCTCACGGTATGAGCACGTAGGACCGCCTTACGCAAACATATCACCAGAATGTTTGACAATTAGAAGGAGCACTTATTTAGATGATCCATCCAGAGATAAAAGATCTTCCTCTATACCTTTAAGCTTTGGATCTGCTGCAGCTCCTCCAATGTTACAATAACTGCTCTGAGAAACGGTTCCTTTACCCTGCCCATCTGCTCACCAATGTTCTCTAACAAAAAGCGGAGCCTTTAATCACACCTGTGTTTATCCAAGATTAAATCATACACATGTGAACTCTTTAGTTTTTGATTTATGACCACAATTAATAATACCAGGGGAGAAAGAGTAAGGGGGGCTGTAGAGAAATGCACAGCATGCTTTAAATATGTACAAATTACAAAGTTAAAATGATGTCTAATTTCTCTCCCATCATATACTTGTGCCTTATGGTGTGTGGGTCTATGTTTCCTTCACGTTTCATACAACTGCTGTGGATTTCTTTATTACTTCAGATATGGAGCTTCTAATCACTTAGGTTTGATTGAAGGTATCATGCATTTTATCCAAACATTCACAACATTTTCAAGCTACCTCTGTAGCTACATACTATTCCCACAAGTGCAGTTTTTTTTTAAGTTTTGCAACTAACCCGGGCAGGTAATCGGGTCCCCATTGAGTCTGTTATCACAAGACAGCAGATGAACACATACACCAAACATCTAAAACTCTGACTTTTCTCATTTTTACAGTTGTTATCCACTCAGCAAAACTGTGAAAAATGCTGGAAAACTTCAATGAAACAACGTTTACATTAAAATGTAATGTGACACAGCAAATCTTGCATCGCACATCTGTTTATCTCAGAAATGGCTTACATAGGGGGAAGAAGTAAGAATGAGGACAGCAAGCAGACATTGGAATATTTACTGCATCGCTGTTACCTTTAGAAGGTTCCTCTTCTCCTACTTTATCCAAGTGCCTTTAAGCAGAACTGGCTGCTGCGGAATCATCTTGAAATATACAACATTGCAGTGATCTTAGTATCTAATTCTCAAAGCAAAACAGAGGATTATTTTTCATTAAATTACATCTAAAATGTTAGTGGAGGGATATGTTAATATGAGGTGATTTATATATCTGAGCTGATATAATTACAAATGCTTCAACTATGGATGAAAACAATGTGGTCACTTGAGAACACTACATTTTGAAATAAGAGAAAAATAATTCAGCAGGGGATTTCTTTAAGAACAAGAAAACCACAAAATAATACAAAATAAAAAAAAAATACTTCTGTCTCCAAGCAGCAGTGCATGAAATATTCAGCTCTAAACACACTCTCTGCCAAAACAATGACAAAGCCTCAACTCAGAACAACTAGATCAAATTTAGAGAAGACAATTGGTTTACAAAACACCCGCTGTCTTAAAACTCACTGAAGATTGTTTGACTTCTTGAAGGAGGAACAAGTTTTACCTCCCTCCAACAAGCTCAATAAAATAATATAAAGTATAAAAGGGTAATTGTAAAACTATACAAATAGGTAAAATGAGAAGTGTACATATTTTCATATTAGAAATCTGATCAAATTAGCATATTTACCATACAACAAGCTTTCTGGGTTGAAAACCTGAATCCAACTAAAAAATCAATCAAGGCTACAGATTTATGTTAGTATTTAGATTCATTTAATAAAAAATTACAATCTGGCTTCTTTCAGTTTGATGTCTCTAAATATCATCCATAAAAGGCAACTGCGTTTAAACAATACTGTCAGGATGGGGTGGAGGTTTTGAGGACCTAAATGCAGAGATCAGAAGGCTGAGGTGAATCCTGTAGATTTAATGAGTAACTGCGGCAAAACACAACAATACAAAGAAACAAATGACAAGAAAACATCAAGGAAAACTCAAGTGGTGAGCCAGAAATGAGAAGGCAACAAACAACAGCAAGGAACCAGCACCAAGTGAGTGGAGAGGTGGAGTATATTAGGGGAACAGAACAAAGAATGGACTAATGAGCTGAATATGGATCAGGTGTGAGTGGAACTCACTAGAGGGAAGCCTAGGGGAAAGGAACCAAGCACAAGGGGGCAACAGAGAGTAACTAAAGACTGCTTGAATATAATGGAAAATAAATCAAGGATCAACAAAGCAGAACAACTGATAACTGAAAACTCAGATTCACTTTTGTTTTTATTAGTCCACAGAATGCTCTGTGGAATAAAGGAGCGTAGAAGAGGCCATGTAGAATTCTGATCAATAATTGGAAGAACGGAGCCCTGCAGTGCTTTACATGTTTGTCTCACATTGTGACCTTCCCATGCGGTCTTCCAGTAACTTTGTTAAATTGCCGAGTTGTGTGCAGATTCACCGCCATCTTTTATCTTTTCTCATATATCTTCACTTGCATTACTTACTTTCTTCGACTCTATCTATCTATCTATCTATCTATCTATCTATCTATCTATCTATCTATCTATCTATCTATCTATCTATCTATCTATCTATCTATCTATCTATCTATCTATCTATCTATCTATCTATCTATCTATCTATCTATCTATCTATCTATCTATCTATCTATCTATCTTTCTAATTCTTTCTATCTATTTTTTAGTACTTGGCTGTTTCCCCTGATTGCTGTCTTATTTCCCTGACATCTTTGAGAATCTATCAGTGTCCTAACCATGCCTCTTTTCATTCATTCATTCTTTTGACCTTTTAATATATAACTTTGGACAGTCAATGTCAAGTTACATATAATTATAAGGGACATTTTTCACTTTAAAACATTAATCTCAGTTAATTAAGACACTGTGAGAAAATACTTTGATTTACAGAAATAAGACAGAACAAGTTTCCAATTGTCCTCATCTCACTGATGGCAAGGACAGTTATAAACTCCTGGCTTAGTATCAGGTCAAAAACATTGGAATTATTTCCAGTGTTTTTTGAAGAATTAAGATTGCACTTTGTATGAGATTGTATTCGTTATATTAATAAAACTGAAATAACTTAACATCAGTTCTATTAAGGTTATTATTAAAAAAATTTCACTTTCTCTGTGCATCACATTCTGATTATAATCATCATCACTGAGTATAACAATGGTGTCCCTCCTAAATATTTCTGAAGCATTATTACTGTCTGAATTCATATAAAGTTTTTATTCAGCTATCAGTTTTAACATGTCTAACATAAGGGTTTTCTATCAGCAGCTCTGCATTAACACCACTGATCAGTTATATGTATTAATTTCATTATTAAAGGCTAAAGTATGAGAGATTTATAATTATACTCTGGTAGATAAAAATATCTGAACCTTTCTGTCACAACTATGGATCCTATATATGATTATAGACGGTGATACAGTTCAGGATTAATTAAGGGATTATTGAAAGGTTTATCTTTTTTATTTACCCTGTGTAGGAAAATAGCCTAGGATTCTGAATTGATATATCTGCAATAAATAGATTACTAAAAGTGAGGGATTTATTTATCAGTTTTCTAATCATACTGGAAAATAGTATAATTTAAAATTTCAACAGTTCAGGGTCTCAATTACTAAGGAAAAGGATTAGGGCCACTGGGAAAAAAAAAAATAAATAACAGATTTTTTTATTTTATTTCAGTTTCATATGGGATAAAAGTCAGAGTTTTGAGATTAAAGTCAGAATTCTGAATTTTTTCCCATATTAAACTGAAATAAGATTTAAAAATCAGTAAACTTTTTTTATTTTTTTCAGAGGCCCTAATTATCTTCCATACACTTACAACTCCAGAACCTAGTAGAAAAAGTTTGTATAATTTAACCGATTAATTCATGTTAACACAGCAGGTTAAAGCAGGCGTCATGCTGCCAAATCAATCTTTGAAGTTCAGGTCACGTGATCACTTCACCAACCAATCACGTCGCTAAATCGCCCTGACGCACTAGATTCAAAGTTGGGAGCAACGTTTCTGTTTATGTCCTCTCCGCTCGTTTCTTTATCCTAGAGGTATCCTACAAACAGCTTCTTCTTCATGATTTTGCTCGTGTGATAGACGGTAACTTGTGGCTGTGAGGGAATGGAAGGCAAAGTTATCGGAGCCGGACCGTACCGGGCCACGAAGCTGGTGAGTCTGCTGCTGGTTGGAGGAATAACCTGGAGAAGTTTACACTGAAGTCCACCGTCACTTCTAATCTACAAGCGTTTATGTTTAAGTTAGATGAAGATAGAATTAAAGTTTTGTATCCATGTTGGACATGTGCGTTTTTATGGAGAAACACAACAGGCTGTGTAGTTTTAAGCTAGTTTTACATAAATGGGTTAAATTACCTTTTAGAAAACAACATTTTCTACAAAGCAAATTATTTTAGCCCAGACAGACTGACTGACTCCCCGGCTAAATTATTCACAACCTATTCACTTCTAATTGTCATTACTGCGTAATAATTCACTGTTTAGGTTATATATTGTTGCCGATTTGCAAACAAAGCTACCTGAGCAACAGGATCACGCTAAAATCTACAATTAATTACAATAAAAAAAAAAATATTACATTAAAGAAAAACACCCCAAAACAATAGTATACAATGTATTCCCTAATAGGCTGTGAACTTCGATCCTTGTGCTTTTTAGTGAATAATGAACAGTACATTTTAAGGAAAAGTTTACATGTGTTCCTAGTTTACATTTAGTAATACTACAGGAAGACAGAAAAATAACATTTATAACTCTCAATAATATACTTATGAATGGATAGATAGATAGATAGATAGATAGATAGATAGATAGATAGATAGATAGATAGATAGATAGATAGATAGATAGATACATTTAATATTACATAGGTATAATAGAAATTTCAAGGATCATGAAATCAATCCTTTACTTTCATTCTAGCATGGTTTTAGACTGGCCTTAGCTGCATAACATTAATAATAAATCAGCCTAAATACTTAATCAAATTATGTTAATAGACTTTAAAAAGTCAGCTGCATAAAACAATGAATGTTACACAATTTTCATTTAGAATGTATAGGGAGAATGTAAATATTGCATTACAGTTTACTGGATTTCAAGCTATATATATATATATATATATATATATATATACACTATATTGCCAAAAGTATTTGCTCACCCATCCAAATTATTGGAATCAGGTGTTCCAATCACTTCCATGGCCACAGGTGTATAAATTCAAGCACCTAGGCATGCAGACTGTTTTTACAAACATTTGTGAAAGAATGGGTCGCTCTCAGGAGCTCAGTGAATTCCAGCGTGGAACTGTGATAGGATGCCACCTGTGCAACAAATCCAGTCGTGAAATTTCCTCGCTCCTAAATATTCCACAGTCAACTGTCAGCTGTATTATAAGAAAATGGAAGTGTTTGGGAACGACAGCAACTCAGCCACGAAGTGGTAGGCCACGTAAACTGACGGAGCGGGGTCAGCGGATGCTGAAGCGCATAGTGCGAAGAGGTCGCCAACTTTCTGCAGAGTCAATCACTACAGACCTCCAAACTTCATGTGGCCTTCAGATTAGCTCAAGAACAGTGCGCAGAGAGCTTCATGGAATGGGTTTCCATGGTCGAGCAGCTGCATCCAAGCCATACATAACCAAGTGCAATGCAAAGCGTCGGATGCGGTGGTGTAAAGCACGCCGCCACTGGACTCTAGAGCAGTGGAGACGCGTTCTCTGGAGTGACGAATCGCGCTTCTCCATCTGGCAATCTGATGGACGGGTCTGGGTTTGGCGGTTGCCAGGAGAACGGTACTTGTCTGACTGCATTGTGCCAAGTGTAAAGTTTGGTGGAGGGGGGATTATGGTGTGGGGTTGTTTTTCAGGAGCTGGGCTTGGCCCCTTAGTTCCAGTGAAAGGAACTCTGAATGCTTCAGCATACCAAGACATTTTGGACAATTCCATGCTCCCAACTTTGTGGGAACAGTTTGGAGCTGGCCCCTTCCTCTTCCAACATGACTGTGCACCAGTGCACAAAGCAAGGTCCATAAAGACATGGATGACAGAGTCTGGTGTGGATGAACTTGACTGGCCTGCACAGAGTCCTGACCTCAACCCGATAGAACACCTTTGGGATGAATTAGAGCGGAGACTGAGAGCCAGGCCTTCTCGTCCAACATCAGTGTGCGACCTCACAAATGCGCTTCTGGAAGAATGGTCAAAAATTCCCATAAACACACTCCTAAACCTTGTGGACAGCCTTCCCAGAAGAGTTGAAGCTGTTCTAGCTGCAAAGGGTGGACCGACGTCATATTGAACCCTATGGATTAGGAACGGGATGTCACTTAAGCTCATATGTGAGTCAAGGCAGGTGAGCAAATACTTTTGGCAATATAGTGTATATATATATATGATCATAATCTGGATATGGATGGATGATAGATGGATGGACGGACGGACAGACTGCCTGCCTGCCAGTGGTAGTGCTAGTGGTCATGTCTTTCATTACACAGTAATAATAATGCTGTTATCACATATCAACGTGCTCTCACTGATATCAAGTTCTGTTAAATCCCTTTTAAAGAAGTCAGTTAGATATAAGGTTGTGGATGTATGTGATGGATTTTGAGGTAAAGCTCTCATAAAGATAACTTTCTCAAAATGAAAGGTAGATGGTCTGAGATTTCTCTCCCTATAAATTTCTAACTCTCTGAATTGATGCCCCTCATTCTTTAATTAGATCCTTATTAAAAGGACCTGATGTGTCCACGGACCTACTGACTGATTTTCTTTTTATTATTCGCTCTAAACCACGACAAAACTTGACTAAATGAGGAAAGATAACAACATGATTGGTTTTAAGGAGAGTAGAGACAGATGACACCCTTTGTCCCAACCAGGTTAGCTCAGTCATAGACCAGGACAGGTGGACCCAGTATTCAAGGTGAGACAGCCAGTAGGAAAGTTCAAAACGTTTGTTTAAACAAAGAAATAAACAGACGGAATGGAAGTGGAGCTGCTGAGGATCTGCGAGGAGTGGGGCGGGGGACCGGCAAATCTCAGACACTAATTGTGGGAGAAACACAGGTAAGTGACCATGATCATCTGACAGGTGATGATTATCAGAGTGAGTCACTTACCTGGTTTAACAGTTCAGTCCAAGACCTGAAAGGGGCCCAATCCAGCCCCTGGACTGTCAACTGACGCGGCGGAGGACTTGCAGGAAGCTGAACAGAGCCAGGGGAATACAAATCAGGTGGGAACAGACAGATCAGACGGGATCCAGGCTTCCAGAAATCCTACGAGCCCCAGGCAGGTTCAGAGTCCAACGGAGTCCAGAAGTGTGACCAGGCAGTCACGCACAGAAGCAGACGGGCTCAGATGCAGAGGGGCAGGCTCAGTGGTTGAGGGTAACCAAGCCAGGACATGTAACCAAAAATTAATGCCAGAAACTTTAACTGGTTTCCTCCTTGGAGCCAGGCTTACAGGAATAAAAACTGATTTTCCTTGCGTTCCGAGCCAAAACCCCGAGGACACCGCAGGGAAGGAACAGTGCACCATCAGGAGACGAGACAGACCCAAAACCCTCTTTCCACTGGCCGCTCTGAGGAGAACTTTACTACGGCAACAGAAACAGGTTTTGAAATGGAAAACTGTGAGTTTCCTTGATTTCAGGCTTAGAAAACATCAAGTTTTCGTAAAACCTGCTTGTTGAAACTGACCACTGGTCTATTCCATATTCTTTTCCATCGGGCTGATGTGATCCCCTGTAATCTCAAAAACATTGGCCTTAGTAGGTTTAACCAGCCTTTTGTCTGTTTTTATTGGCTTTGTTCTTTTCATCTACTCATTTGATCTAATTAATAAAAAGTGGAGCGAACAAAAAATCAGTCATTCAAATATAGGATTTTTTTATAGCTAGTTTAAAATAGCTGTATTTATTCAAATAGAATCTTTCTCATGGAATAGTTATGACATTTTTTTAACATATGAACCAAAAAACTATACCACTGCTCTATATCTCATGAGTGGTTTCTCAAACGATTTAGTGCTGCATGGAGAAAGATGTAAACGTTTTCTTTTTTAACATTTGAAGCCTGCTTGTAAGCAGTGACTCTCATTCTTGTTATAAATGTTTTGTGACATGATATATCACATGTTCAATATTTGATTTTTTCCCTGTCAATAAGCTCGATGCCCCAACGGGCCTTAGATGAGAATTTATTCATAACAGAATTTCTATAAACATTTCAAAAACACCTTCTGTGTCTTTCTACTGCAGTGGAATGAAACCATTAAACTTTTTCGTGGAGGCATGCCATTACGGAGGCACTGGGCATCTTTCCGCTACTACGACAGCACTTTCACCGGTACAGAGGCAGTGGATTATCTTCATGAGCTGCTCAGAAGCAACTACAACTTTGGGCCTGAGGTAACCCGTTACCAGACTCTTCAGCTACTCAGGAAGTTCTTTAAGGCCCATGTGATTGAGGACATCAAAGGACGCCACGGGACAGAGGACTTTGAAGACAACAGTCATCTGTACAGGTAACAAAGGCATAAACAAAGCAATAGTTGGTGTTGCAATAGTTCTCTTCCTTACCTTGGTCAGCTTTTGGTATGGAGATGGATTAAAGCAGAAACTTAACGCTTTATATTGCACTCAGTGAAATACGTTGAAAACCAAAATTTCAAGCCAATATTATTATTACACTACAAAAAAATGAAATCCGAATAAGTCATTTTTAAATTAAAATAAGTGCATTTTTCTTGAATTGAGGAGGTAAGTGAAACAGTCTGCCCATGGAACAAGACAATTTACATGTAAAATAAGAAAAAAACAGTTGCATTGTCTTATTTCAAGTGCATATTATCTAATTATCTTATTTTAAGAATAAAAAGACTCAATCCATTGGCAGATCATTTTATTTACCTTATTTACCAGTGCAGAATTCAGGACAAGACCTTATTACCTTTGTAACATTCCAAAAATGAGGATATTTTGAGGGCAAAAATGAATGTCAATGTAATAACCAGAAACGCCAACTTGCACAAATATATTATAGATATATTGTCAGGGTTAGTTGTGGTTTGAGGACCCAAACGCAGAGGCAGAGAGGCTGAGGAGATCTCTTGCAGTTTAATGGGGCAAAAAGTAAACAAAGGCAGGAATGCAAAAATCCAACTAATAATGAAAAGCAAACCAGAACTATGGAGACATAAAGGTAAAACCAAACACGAGGAGCCAGTGAAAGACGAGGATCGTAGACCACAGCATGGGAAGACAGCAAAGACAAGGAACCAACAAAGAGTGAGAGCAGAGGGAGAGCATACCGTAAATCCTCTAATATTGGCCTGTATTCCATTAGCAGCCGGGTCTCTAATAATGGCCTGTCTGGCTGTCGGCAGAAGTAAATACTGGCCGGACTCTTATACAGGCCGGGGCTATAATTAGAACCAACAATGTCCCTGGGCAGTCCTCAACAACTTGTCATAGTAACATACAAGTACTACAGGGGGGACATATTTGCTAACGAATCCAAGCCATTAGCATGGGAAGTCCCATCCTTAGCGAGAAGGCTGGGACCCTTTTTCCACCTGGATCTCCGCTATTTTTCACCGTCATATCCCTCCGTTGTCGGACTACTCGCCCCCACTTCCTAATACTTTTGCATGGGAAGTCCCATCCTTAGCGCAGACAGTGCCGCAGACAGGAGGTCGGCTTATTTTGTTTTTATGACCGAAATTGCGGAAAACAACACGTGAAGTTTCACCAGCTACAAGAGCGAGGTGCACGAGAACGCTGGGACCCTTTTTCCACCTGGATCTCTGCTCTTTTTCACCGTCATGTCCCTCTGTTGTCGGACTACTCGCCCCCACTTCCTCACCGCCTTGGCCGTATCTAGACCCACAGTCTATTATAGCGCGGACCACACTTCAATATTAAGCATTAATAAAAAATTTCTGTGTCAAGCTCATTGTGACACACTGCTGTAGGAGTATAACCAGTCACACAATCATTCTGATCTGAAAGACAGAAGTGATTACCGGCAGGTCTGGTGGTAACCAGGCAGCGTTAAAATGACAGAATTTCGTTGGCCTTCGTTGTTCTGAATTTCTCTTGAAATATATGATACCGGCAGCCTACTTCCACTTAGCCTGCCTCAAATAAAATTCCGCTGTGATGGCAGAACAGTTTGCATTTTTTTTTTTTTTACTTTGTTTCGCAAGTCAGTTTGGCCAAGATTCCATTCTGTGTCTCCTTTTTTTTTTGTATTGCCGTGCAGAAAAATTGCAACTGCTGGAAGATGTCTGAATAATGTTCTGTATACCGTTATGTTAACTGTACTTTTTCAATAAATTAACCTAGTTTTTTATAGGTTCAAAGAGGTTCATTCCCCTGGTAGTCTGTTTTGATCAAATAGAAATAGAGGCCTGCCTCTAACTCTGGCCTCCTTCCAATAATGGCCTGGACCAAGATGTACCTGAGTGAAATAAAGGCCCCGGCCTATATTAGAGGATTTATGGTATATAGCTGACAGAGACAAAGGGAAGGTTAACGAGCTGACAAGGAGCAGGTGTGCAAGGAGACAACGAGGAAGCCAAAGGGAAAGGAACACACACACACACACAAGAGGGCAACAGAGAACAACAGAAAAACATGACTAACATAAATCTAGAAATTACAACCAAACTGGAATTAAACCAATAAAACTAGAAAACAAGGAGCAAAGTGAAGAACAGCAGAACCAAGACCATGACATATATCAGGATATAGAGATTTTGTGCTTCTAGACCTCACTGAGGGACTGGGTTGGGGGCACGATGTTGTGACGTACGATGTTGTGTTTAAAGTCTTCGCATAATTTAGCGTGTCAACCCGGCCGTGGTGTTCCCACAGTATGCTGATCAGAGCCGAGGCGATTTTAAGGGTAGACACACGTCAGGGAGCTACTCCCACTGCCACTTAAAGCTGATTGTTCCCGGCTTTAAACTGTTTTTTCGGGCCAGTTAGAAAGGGCTATTACTGAGGTAAATGCATTAAGAGAAATATTATGATAAATAACATAGTGGTCTTGCTATCGGAGAGCGGTCAACATCCGGTCAAATGGAAGAATTAAGCTAAGAACAATGGGACCAGATGAGCATTATATGACAGGGTGAAGAAATTAGAAGCAAACCACAAGAGCTGATCGAATAAAATTATGTGTAGCTAGTGCTGAAGAAGGGAGACTAATGAACCAAAATGAGTTCACATAAAAGATGCATAAGCAGTGTTGGGCACGTTACTTTGAAAAAGTAATTAGTTATAGTTACTAGTTACTTCTCCCAAAAAGTAACTGAGTTACTAACTGAGTTACTCCACAATAAAAGTAACTAGTTACTAGTAAAAGTAACTATTGCGTTACTTTTGCGTTTCTCGCCCCCGTACCCCTCACCACCCAGCCCCCACCTTCTCGCGGTGTGATTCAAAAGTCAGCTGAATAGAGCGGACGACAAAGACAAGAACCTGCAGAGAGTTTTGCATTTATTGCAACTCAAAGTAAATGACATCAGGGGGGAACGCCATGTGAAGTTTTTTAACAGGGCATTCAGATCTGGTGAAATTAATAACTGGGGATGTCTAATTCTGAAATCCTGTGTGTTTGGGTTGTTATAGATACTGCAACATCTATCTATCCATCTATCTATCTAGATGTATACTCTGTGTGTGACATAAAATATGGATCTCCATCCCTGCCACAAAGGCCATCAAATAATGTTTAAAATAAAAAATACAGTAGGTTGAGAAGGCAGAGTATCCATCCATCCATCCATCCATCCATCCATCCATCCATCCAGATTTCTCCCTTTCTTCATATAGGCTATCATTTGATCGTTCACGCTCTCCATAGTTCTCCTGTGGCGCGAGCACAGGGCGACTGGTGCGCGCCTTTAGCGAGCATGCGCGTTTCCTGTCGCTTGCGCGGTGACTCGTGCCGCCTGCGCTGTGCGGAGATGCAGAGGAAACCGTATCTGATGGGGAAACGCAGCTCGACGTAACACCGGTATTTCCATCAGGAAAACGCTGTTTGCTGCTGGAGTCATCCTCACTCTCCATCTCTCTGTGTGTGCTGTACGTTAACACCCGCCAGCAGAAACACCCACCTACCCAACTGACAGACGGACTCTCACTATACATCAGCCATTCTCATCCTCCCCTCTCTCATGACAAGGCGCGCACCTCTGGATGACCTAAAAATAATCTTTAATATCTCTTAAACAAAAGTAGCACAAACAATATTTTTTCTGCACAAATCTGCACTAACGTTGCACTAACCATTCAGTCTATTTGCAGAGTTTTTGGACGTGGGTGGGGTGTCAGCTTCACGCAGCTGCTCACGAGTCCTATCATGAAAAAAGGTTCATTGTGCGACCTGAGTAACGCGCAGTAACGGGGTGTCTGCAATGGTAACTGCGTTATAGTTACAGTCAAAATAATTAGTTAGATTACTCGTTACTAAAAGAAGGTAACGGCGTTAGTAACGCCGTTACTTTTAACGCCGTTAGTCCCATCACTGTGCATAAGTAAAGGAGATAAACAGAGTTAATAATTCTAAAAGGAATAAACTAAGGAACCAAACAAAAAGCACCAACTAATAGAGAAAGACATTAGCGAAAATAAACAGAAGAGGGAAAATTAACTAAATTAGGCAGAACAAAGAACATAAGAATAAGAAAATGGTCAAAATACAACCAATCAACCTTAAAGTCTTAGGGAAGTCATTTAAATTTCAAATCATTCTGGCTTAAACATGTATATAAATGTACTCTTTATCAGACCATATTGTCCCAAAAGTTAGAAAATTTCTATTTTAAAAGAATTCTTTCTTAAAATCTGTGGGGGTTTTTTCGTTATTTTATGCAGGCCAGTTAGTTATACGTCAGCCTGCTGTACACCTAAATTCAGCCAATCGTATATCAAGGGTCATCTGTCAATACATTTTTTTTTCCGTCAAAGCATCTTGATTCATGTGTCGCAGCGAATATACGCAACAGTTGAAATAAATAGGAAACGTTTACTTTCCCATTGAGTTCCATCCCAGTGTTCACGGGGATGAACGTCTGTGTCTTCAGCAGGTGTAGAGCTAACAGAACTGGCAGTGTTGTGAGGCAAGGTCTCAAACATGTACAGTTTAAAGCCTTCTACACTAAACAAAGCCCTGGCGTCCTCTTCCAAAACAACTTCGTCCCCGCTGTCCTCCTTTAAATAAAAAAATGTATGACAGAGGAGACTCATCTACGACCTCCGACATCAAACTCTCCTCCTCTTGAATATTTCCGCTGTCCATAGGGTTCCTTGACAGTCTCATTTCTAGCCTCTGCAAACATCAAATCTGTCTCTGTGCGCAGAGGTTCTGCAACCCTCTTAGAGTACCTCAAAAAAATCCTGACTACACATCGGACGGTCGCAAACCAAGGCAGACCTTAAGCGAAAGTTCAAAAACAAAAAGCAGCTGTGATTGATCCTTGGTACGTCTTTCCGGCTGCCTGTGTGGTCGTCTTTCTTGATTAGGTGCCGGGGCGCGCCATTTTAAAAAAGCAAGGAACAAGTACAATGGACAACTACGAAGAAAGGTTAATCGAGGAGGTTCGCTCCATTAACAGAACCTGTTCCTCTTCAATGTCTAGCAACTCTAGATCCATCTCTGTGACCATGATATCCTGCAGACGCGCCATTGTTGTTTTGGAGGATAAACACTCGCGCCGCCAAAGTTCTCGCAAGTTCTCCAATAGGCTCCCCCTTGTGCTTTGGCGGGAAACTGCTGTACAAAATTCAGGCCCGACAGTACAGAAGCAGCAAAACTGGTTCGCGACCAGACCCAAGCAACATTTGATGTGTGCGGTTGCAGAAGTCTAATCTGCCCTTATGTCATCAATTTAATGCTACTTGGTCCCAATGTAATTTTCCATTGGGAACCACCTTAGTGCTAACTGTTACCAGTTAGCACTAAGTTGCTAACTTGTTAGCAAGATTCTTTAGAGACACTGGCCACAACCAAACAAGTTTGCAAACCTTCCGCCACAACAATCCAGCCCCCTTGATAATCGACCAATCACATTCACTTTATTCACTCGCATAAAGTCAGGCACCACTCGGGAGAATTCGGAAAGGCAACAGAACAGCCGCTTCCCTATTACTTTAACATCTCTGGTTCATGACAGGAGCACTAACAGGTGCATGTTAATAAGTTTTCACCTCAAAAAGTTCAACCATTTCAGTAGTTCCCACATGAAACGGATACAGACTTCTCTACTGATGACAAGCTAATTAAATGAGGTTTCATTCTTGCTCTTTTACAACCTCTTACCAGAAATAACAACAAAGCTACTGGGAAGAAGAAACTCATTCTTTTTTTGCTTTTTTTTGTTTCATATAAAAAGATCTTGACTCCATCTTTACAGTGATGCTTTTATTGTTTTTCTTTCATCCTGCTGAAGTGCTGTCATCTTCCCCTTCAGGTTCCCCACAATGTCACCCCTCAAGTCCCTTCCAACAAGACCTTCGTGGAGAGACGGCAGCGATCTGCCCAGACTCATCCGCTGGGATGACTATGAGGAACTGCCTCAGAGAGAAAACGTCGCACCTCAGAAGTCTGCATTACTGGTGAGAAAAGGCCCTGAGGGGTTTCAGTAGCTGCTGTGTCTTTATTGAACCAGTGTAAATATGGAAATTTAATATGAAGTGAACTTTTTACTGTTTCAATATCCTGCACATACAGAAAGAAATGGAAATATACACTAGAGTGGAATAGAGGCTATATTTATTAAAAATATTTCAAGCTTCGCTGTTAATATTCCTCTCTCCAAGGCTTTTGTCTGTGTCCTGTACAACAGTGTCAGGATGAAGGTAGTTTCTGTTATTCAGCTGCCCAGAATATGGATTAGAAAATTAGATGAAATATTGTAATGCCTTTCTGTAAAGGCAACTATTCAGGGCTTAACTCTCATTCTAATTAAAAAAGGGAATTGTATTAGAAGTGAGATATCCTCTGTAAATATATAATCTTACTGAATTGCTGTCACGCTTGGTATTACTCTTCTCTTCTTTTCATGTATTCCTTTTAACAAGACTTCAGACTTGTGGAATAAAAGACACAGTGTTGCTATTGGAGATGTGGATGAATGCAAGCTGATACGTAGGAGGGAAGTGACTTCTAAACAAGTGGACCACATCTGGAAATCAATGACTATTACACAGTATGTTCTTATCTCACACAACGTGTACAACTAAACATTTTCTGGTTTTATTGTTGTTTGTAGGGCTGCAACTAACGATTATTTTAAAAATCAATGAATCGGCCGATTATTTTTTCGATTAATCGATGAATCTGACAAAAAATATTTTTTATATTAACCTCTTTATTTCAAAATAAACATTTTAGACAGAACAAACAAGCACACAAGTACAGGTTGCTCATTAACTGTACTGGTGCAATATGAAAAATAAATGTTTGTGTTAAAACTACGCAAAATTACATGAGAAATGTAGCTGTACATCCACAAAATATAGGGTACTTTGTTTCATAAAGCGCAAAAAAAGCAATTTTTGACCTAGGTCCCCCCATTTCAACAAATTTGTTTTTTTTAGACTAGAAGAGTTCTGCCTTTTAAGACAGGAAAGTATAACAGTTAAAGTTGCTACTTGAGAAAATACTGAACCATAGAGATAAAAATAGCCCTGTGATTCAAATTATAAATTGTATTTGGAATAAAAATGAGAGAACTAGGGGTGCTAAAAAACACATCCTCCAAAGACAGATATTTACATGGGAATGTGGCAAATATAATTAATTGACATATTACTGATCTTGCTGGATTTTATTCTGCTTTACTTCCATAAATTGCAGGATCTTCTTTTCTTTATCTTTGCCAGAAGATTTAAACTTTAAAAGCCTTGCCCTCATAATTTGCAAGTTAATTTATTTATAAAGTAAATATAAACGCTGCTTAAGCTAATTCAAATGATATAAAAGTAAAATAAGTAGCCAACCTTATCACTGTCTGTAACCTACTAACAAGGTAAGGAAAGCATCAGATGAGCTACCTGAGAAACTAACGTTAAGTTTCCCAACTTTAAAACGAAACAAACATGGTGGTTCCGTGCCATGTTAATTTGTTTTGACAAAAGTTGCATGTTACGACTTTTTTCACTTTACAAAGCGCAGGCTATTTTAATTATTGTGATTAATTTGCGCCGACAATGCCGGCGCGTGTCGCTAATTTGCAGTCTGGATGCTGAGGGTAAACATCCTGCGGCTCTGACTGCAGCGCTGAGAGGGACCCCTGCGGGAGAATGGAGTTTGGATGGGGGAGGCGCCCCACGGCAGAGTAGGAACGATACATGCTTTCACGTAAGAGTCTCCAAAAGCCACCAGTGACACCGTAAAAAGTCGCCAGATTTGTCGCTAGTCGCTTTTTTGAAAAATAGTCGCTGGAGGGGTCTGAAAAGTCGCTGAGTTGGCAACACTGCACCTGCGGCGCTGGCTCGCTGTGCCGTATTTTTTTTTCTTCCCCCGTTTCAGTCAAGTGGATGTGATGACGGCGGCGGCGGATGACGCATTAATCGCGCGACACAACTAATCGATGATGAAATTCGTTGCCAACGCTTTTAAAAGTCGATTTTTATCGATTCGTTGTTGCAGCCCTAGTTGCTTGACTTTCTTTTTTAATGCTTAATCTGTTTTGTTTTTTTTTTTTTAGTTTGCAGAAAGTTCTGGGCTTGAAGACTTTGGATGGAGTTTTAAACCCAGCACATGTGAATGGCAGGCACATTGTTCACAATATCTTCAATGTTAATAAAGCAGGTGTAGTTGTGCTGGAGAACCAAGCTGGTATGATACTGGGTGTTCCCTTTCAGGTTGATTGAAATATTTTCTATCTATTTTCTATAAAAGAGCTTAATTTTTGTTTTTTAATATTTAGAGGACATGCCATATTGGGTGATCTCAGCTATGAGGTGCCTTGCAAAATGTAAGTATACATTAAATCATCACTTGCTTTAGGAGGACTGCGCTGCTTTTAGTTGTAGGACTGTTTATGTCAAACCTGTAACATAGTAATGTTGAGCCTGGGAAGTTTTCAAATTTTTCAATTTTTGATAAGAATTCAAAGTATTTTTGCAATTCAACAAACCACATTGCAGCTTTAATGTTTAAAGATTAAAGTATTCGATTCTAAATCAGACATTCTCAGTAGTTCAGACTTTGTAAAGGAGTTGGCTTCAGTAAATTTTGGATCCATTTTAAAAAGAGAAGGCAGAAAAGAAAATAATAAGTTGGTAATTATAGCAAGTATGTAGAGTTGAAAGTGACAAAATTAAATAAATAAAGGTAAATGTATTATGAAAAAAGTAAATTTATCATTGAATAATTAACGGTACTATTTATTGACTTGATTTGCATTTCACAATTAAATAGTGTGAAATTATGAAATGTAAAAATATTTAAATTAATAAGCTGTTACATATTAATTGTTACTTTTAAATTATTATATAAAATGATAATAGACATTTTTTTTAAGTAAATTAGTGGAAATGTAGCTCTGTTTTTATTTATTTCATGGTATCTGCAAAGCAGACACATCATGAAGTCATCTGAACTCTCAGCTTCACCCATCAAACTCTATGGTTCTAGAGTTTGTAGAGCCCCTGACGTCTGATTGGTTGCATCTCACTGAGTGTGACATGAAAACTCCTTCATGGTTTACTTTGTCTCTAAAGCCAATATTCTTCGCTGGAAAAGGAAACAACTTCAAACTTGTTTCATTTCATAGAAACTGATGCCTCTGTGTGGGGGTGTAAATAATAATCCTTTTGTATCGATGCATCGATCCAACAGCTGACGAAAGCATTTACATGTATGCAAGAGTGTCAATTCCTGTTATTTTTTTTTTGTTTTTTTTTTTTTTGTCTCAGGTCTTTTTTTATCCATTTTCTTCTGGACGTGATTCTGACTCCCGTGCTGTAGTGGCGCTAAACCTATTTTGCCTTCTTACCTCGCTTCCTTTAGCCATTACACTCCTTCCGCTTGCAGTATTTTATGATGCAAGGCCTTTCAGACTGTATAACACAGAGGCATTATCATTTTTCAGTGAATTAGGTTTTCATAGGCCTAGGTGGAGTACAACTTTACTACTTCTGGTATTTGCTGTTGTTTCTCAAATAAAATGCATAAAGATATTACAGCTTTCATTGATTTATTTCAAGTTTGAAACATTCTCTAGCCAGCAAAGTATTAAAAAAAAACAAAAAACTATTAATCTTATGATGGTGTATACTTGAGTATCGAAAATAATCAAATCTTTGGGTCAGGAAATTGATACTGAATCGTATCGCCATGATGGGTGTGATTTACACCCCTACGTCTGTATCCCTAGTTTGTTCAGACAAATCTGAGTTCACCAGAGACGTTGCTGTGGTCCAGCATGCTGGGGGCTGCCACAGACCTCAGACAGAGTTTATATTAGCCCTGCCTTGACTATTCTCTCATTAACTTGTTAAAGCCCAAACTAGGAACTTAGAGGCTGAGGCTGTTCACTTGCTGTGTGGCTAGTTAATGTAAAATGTTTTTGAAATTATTTCCACAGTTTCCAGACATTGAATTCAGCTTTAAAAAAAATAAAACAGGAAGAAGCCGTCTTATCTTTTTCAGTTGGAAGCACCCAGTCAGAAGTCAGAGTGCCTAGAAGCAGAATTAGTCCTGCCTAAAATTTATAGTAAATGTAAATGTTAACTTGTGCATGTACTTATTTCATGGCATATCTATTTGATTAAGTTTCCACAAACAATGTGTTGTTTTTGTGAACTATAGTACTTAAAAGTAATGTAGATATACATCATGTACTGAAGCTTCATATGAATTTTAGAAAAACTGAAAATTTAAGGGGGAAAAATAGATTTTGATCCATTACATGATTTATCACTTTTTAAGAGTTAATTTGTTGTGTTATTGGTCCAAAATGTTCATCTTTATTTAAGAAATGTTGTCAAGATATCTGTCTTGTTTCATGGACAGATAATTTTACTTGTTTTGAATGCAGTTTCCCTCAGATTTTGTCTTTTTTATCTTTTTAAGACATTTTTTTTATGAACCCTTGTATCTTTTCTGCAGTAACTAAAATCAAAAAGGCCAAATTATCAAACAAATATTCCCACCTTTTTTGACCAATTTCTTAATTTATACGAGTTTCCCCTCATAATAAAATCCTCAATTACTACCCGCTGTAAGACAAGGGGCATACATATTTTTTGATACATATTATCTGTAAATAATAACAGTGAATAAGTTGTACTTCATCCATACAGTCTTTATTTAGGTATTTTCTATGTTTCTCCTTCAGGGCCTGATGGAAATGATGCCAAACAGCCACTATACCCAGGTTTTGAGAGAGATGTTTTGAGAACAGTCGCAGATTATTATCAGAGACTAAAAGAACCCTTGCTGACCTTCCATCTATATGAGGTCTTTGTCAACATCCTCAGTGAGTACTTCACATTGCGGACCCTCTTCAATATTTGGCCTCAAGGACAGATAAACTTCAGCCATGTTAATGTAGTCAATGTCCGCCTCAGACAGCAGGAATCTTCTCTTTATATTTGCAGGCTTGTTACAAGAGCAGGAGAACGCCACTGAAGCTCTTCAGGTCAGCTGCCTGCTGCTGCCGCCGCCCAACCGGAGACGGCTCCAGCTGCTGTTGCGCCTCATGGCTCGGGTCTGCCACAATCCTCACCTGCCTGCACTTAATGACGCCATTGCTACTCGGACACTGGTACTATTTCCTGCTTTTTCCCATAACATTAAATCGTATAGATTTTCTGTTTGGCTAACTTTAGAACAAAAGCTTCTAGTCACTGAAATCCAATAAGGGCCCTGACAACAACAACACACATTTTTTTTATTCCTATTAGTTAAGAAATATGCAGCTTCATTTTTTAAAAGCTTTTAAAAGTACGTTTTTTTCTTGTTCAGGTTGAGCCGTTTAGATTCAAACTTTTTAATAACCTTGTTCAGCCAAATTATATCTATATTCTTTATCTCCAGACAAAAATTCACATTACCCCTTAAATGGGGAGGCATATTTAAAATATATTTGACTTTTATTTTTTATTATCTTTCTTGAATGATCCAGGCTAAATTGACAAGTTAAATATTTTTTTTTTTTCAATAAGACCTTTATTTTTCATTTACGGTTTGTATCCCACAGGATACATAACCTGTTTGGGGTAAAAAACAAACAAAAAAAAGCTTCATATCTTTGTAATATTTTATGTTTCAACTTGTAAAACATTCTAAATGCTTTAGGATGCTTGATAATGTTGGCAGATTTTCTGATCGTGTGGAGGGATGTCCTTCCCCAGACAGTCAGATAGATGCTGCCAATTAGATATATGGCCATTTCCACATTGAAGGCCTATTGTTGGGGTGGCAATATTTCTATTTTTTTTATAACCAGCACTCCGTCATTTGATTTTTCTTCGTTGGACAAGCAACACGATTTTTCCACAGACCAGCATTCCAATAGGCATGACCGTAGAAACATCTTAGTGACATTGCAGCCAGCAATCTTCAGGACACCAGAATGTGTGTCTGCTGGTCTTTTTGCTCCCAGACGCGTGGCTTATGCACGGCTGCGTGTGGTTTAACCCCCCCTTTGCACAAATGCATTGTGCATGTGCTTACCCGTTGCTTCCTGATCCGCCTCCCTGTAATCCTCATTTTTTATTTCCATTAATCATTCATTAGCATTCCTTTCCTCTTGATGCACAGTGGGCTTTTGCTGCTCCTGAAACAAACTCTATTCTTAGCCACCTACGAGTGTGTTCTGACATTACCCACAAATCAAGATGACGACACTTTACTTACTTACTTTGTTTGACAAAACCTGTGCCTGCCTGTCTTCACTACTATGAGGAACAGAAGCGGTTAATCCTCAGGTATCGCTTTATACTGATTTTGTACTTGGATCAAATTACGCCTGGGTGTTCTCTTGGTTATGGGCATGTGCAGTCGGCTATCTGTTAGGTGCGCACGCACAGTCCTGCACAACGAGCAAAGTTCTTCAACCACAGATGTAAAAGTATCACCTGAACTCTTTACAATGTGTATTACACCATTTTTATCATACATCTCCAGTCATAACTGCAATAATCATTGTTATTGGGGTGGGCTTTACACAGCTTTTTTCAAGCTGTAAAATACTTTGTCTTGCTGCTGTCTCAACAGTGCTCTCGTGTCGAGATGGCAGCATTATAGTAGTCATTGTGGGGGTATTTCATTTCATAGTAGGGTATTATCTTAATATTGGGGATTGGTTATGTTTCAATAAGTTTGGACCTTGAAGAAAGTCTCGGAATAACAGGGGTTGATTTATACTCCTAACTGGGGAACATATCCTCCAAGATACAGATATTTAATACCTTAGTATTTGAGCTGTTTAAGTGTAATTCATATTTTTAACAAATATGTATGTAATGATGACTAAAGAATGTTTTACTGAACTTAATCATCTCATATATTTTGCAGATGAAAAACAACTAACCTCTCATTAGGTGTTGCATTTTAAGCAGGCTGCCATTGCAAATGAATGCATCACCTCGGTTTTTAATGTTTCTATAAAGTCACAATGTGTAAATGTATCCACTGTTGTAAAGGGCAGATGGTTCATAGGCCTTTTTGCACCCAGCTTGTCAAATGTCTGTATCTCCAAGGATACAAAAAACTCCCGCAATACTTTTGCGAGATCCCGCAATAGTTTTGTGCGATCTGCAAAAGTTTCTTTTTTTTCGAGATCTCCCAATACTTTTGCGAGATCGCGCAATAGTTTTGCCCGATCTCGCAAAAGTTTATTTTTTTGCGAGATCTCGCAAAAGTTTATTTTTTTGCGAGATCTCGCAAAAGTTTACTTTTTCCCTCCATGTCTCTTTAGGGGCTCCGTACATATCAGCGTCATGACTAAGGAGCAGCAAGCCAGAGGGATGCAGGATGAGATTTGAAAAAACAGGAATAGAAATGCTTTCGAAGCTGAACGAAAAAGCTGTAGTTTGGGAGCACTTTAGAGTTAAATCCAATGATACGATCACTGATTGCTATAATCTCTGGGACGATTAATCGTCCAGAACAATTTGTTTTCATGAGAGGCCTGGCTCTGACAGTGTCTGCATCCAGATTATTTATTTGGATTTGGTCAGTCCTACTTGAACTTATCACTGTTCCCTCATGTCAACAGGTTCGTTTATTTATTTTTTTATTCATTTACGTGTTAGATTTTAAAAACTGAATGCAACCAGTAAATATGCATCTGTTTTTTTTGTTTGTTTTTTTATTCTAAATTAGACACTTATCTTTTTATGGATTTGTTTAAAAATTATATCCATGATTAAAAAGTCCAACAACATGCTTTTTACTGAAGCTTTATGCAAGCAAATATAGATAAGAGTCACCTTGGTACCCTTGTGTTTGTGTACAGGAGACTAAAAAAAATGTACACATAGATCAAGAATTTAGATAAAAATTCAGCTTAAATGTTCCAGTTAGTTTTGTTTTTGTTGCTTTTCACCGTTCTACCCGTCTCAACACATTTACTACGCTCTCATAGAGTAAAACACTATTCATGAAAATCCACCATATTCACAGAGGGCTAAGCTTTTCCTGTCACTGTAAGATTTCTTCCCCAAAGTATTCAGATGCCACAAAGTTCTCTTGCCAGACATTTCAGCTTAGCACAAAATGAAGAATTTGTTTTTAAACTTTGGATAATTGCTCTCTTGCAGCTTTTAAGTATCGAAGGGCAGCTCTTTCTGTATTGTTTTGCCTGAGTGTGATATACGTACCAAGAAAAGCTCATAGTCAATAGATACTGTGGATCAATAGAAATGTACATATGATTGCTCAAGCTTAAAGGTTTTTATGTTTTGCATTCAGAATATTACTGGTTGTGTAACAATGTGGTGCTGTCCTAAAGATTAAGGTTAAATGGTTTAACTTCCTGTAGTAGAAGCCTCTTGAAAGCTTTTTAAAAATGTTTGAAATATGATTTTATATAAGAAATGTAATCTTGCTGTTAATAAGGAAACTAACCCTGTATTAGATGTTCAATTATAGTTAGACTAGAGTCTGAGACAATGCACGTGTACAAAATATCTATTTCATTAGCAGCACAAAATGTGTCATTCATTTCCTCCATCCTCATTATACTGACTCTAACGTAATTGAGTTGATAATGAAGTTGCTACTTATGTCCCGTTCCTCTGTGATTGGTGTGCAGATGGTGCAGATGTTCTCTCCCTGTGTCCTGGGCTCCGCCGATGACATGGACCTGGATGAGCTGCTTGCTACCAAACTGGTGACCTTTATGATGGAGCATCACAACATCATCTTCCAAGTGAATACCAAGCTGCGATGTCAGGTGGAGGAGCATCTGTCACATTTAAAAAGAGCTCAGGTTAGTTTGACACATATAGCCTTAATGCAATAATGATTTGAGTGATAAAAACAAACTTGAATTGTTTCCATTTCCAAATTGTACAGGTAGGTTGAAGGCTCCAGTTTGGCACTGATAGTGTAATATATTTGTTTCTGTTTTGTTATCACTATTTCGGTAATATTTACTCACTAATACAAACCTTAGGTATATATTGGAGCTAGTAAGAAAATTGTTGGCCATGCAGTGAAAGACAAGTTTAGAAATAAAAAGTTGCCATCAACCTAGTGTTACTATTTATGTAAAAATAGATTATTATGTATTTGAGACTCACCAGTCCTGCTGTGTTTGCTCTGTTTTGTTTAGTTCTGATTTACGTCATGGTTCTTTGTTAACAACATGTTTTAGTTTGCCTGGGGCCTCTGCTAAAGCTCTTTGTTTAGAACAAATTTACAGCATCTTGCTGGGCTGTAAACTGCAGCATTGACCACTGGAAATCTGAGATATAGAGCAGTGATGTCCAGAAGTATTTATTGAATCTGATTGAATTTGTGGGCGTACTGCTGATGCAGTTTAATGTTTCAAACATAAAGCATTCAGCAGTGATGATGTGTATATTACAGATTATTTTTTTCTTAGTCAAAGTTAAGCAGTTTTCATTTAGTTTGATTGTACACGTCACTGTAGGACGTACTTATCTATTCTGCATGTTCTGTTTTTAGGGCGCTCATGAGTTGAAATATCTGTTGCAACAGGTGGTGGAAGGTTGTAATAATAAAGCAACTTTAAAAAGTAGGTTTATGACGAACTGCCTTCAGGACTTAAGGACATAACTAAATACTTTATTTTATGGTATCACTGGTTTGCTCCTTATACAATTCTTTGAAGTTGTAGGGAAATCATATTTAAATGTCAAATCATTCTGGCTTAAACATTTATATACAGTGGGGCAAAAAATTATTTAGTCAGCCACCAATAGTGCAAGTTCTCCCACTTAAAAAGATGAGTGAGGCCGGTGATTTTCATCATAGATATACCTCAACTATGAGAGACAAAATGAGAAAAAAAAATCCAGAAAATCACATTGTCTGATTTTTAAAGAATTTATTTGCAAAATATGGTGGAAAATAAGTATTTGGTCAGTTAAAACAAGCAAGATTTCTGGCTCTCACAGACCTGTAACTTCTTCTGTAAGAGGCTCCTCTGTCCTCCACTCGTTACCTTCATTAATGGCACCTGTTTGAACCCGTTATCAGTATAAAAGACACCTGTCCACAACCTCAAACAGTCACACTAAACTCCAACATGGCCAAAACTAGGGAGCTGTCAAAGGACATCCGAAACAAAATTATAGACCTGCACCAGGCTGGGAAGTCTGAATCTGCAATAGGTAAACAGCTTGGTGTGAAGAAATCAACTGTGGGATCAATTATTAGAAAATGAAAACATACAAGACCACTGATAATCTTCCTCAATCTGGGGCTCCACGCAAGATCTCACCCCGTGGGGTCAAAATGATCACAAGAACGGTGAGTAAAAATCCCAGAACCACACGGGGGGACCTAGTGAATGACCTGCAGAGAGCTGGGACCAAAGTAACAAAGGCTACCATCGGTAACACACTATGCCGCCAGGGACTCAAATCCTGCAGTGCCAGACGTGTCCCCCTGCTTAAGCCAGTACATGTCAAGGCCCGTCTCAAGTTTGCTAGAGAGCATTTGGATGATCCAGACGATGACTGGGAGAATATCATATGGTCAGATGAAACCAAAATAGAACTTTTTGGTAAAAACTTTACTCGTCGTGTTTGGAGGAGAGAGAATGCTGAGTTGCATCCAAAGAACACCATACCTACAGTGAAGCATGGGGGTGGAAACATCATGCTTTGGGGCTGTGTTTCTGCTATGGGACCAGGACGACTGATCCGTGTGAAGGAAAGAATGAATGGGGCCATGTATCGTCAAATTTTGAGTGAAAACCTCCTTCCATCAGCAAGGGCATTGAAGATGAAACGTGGCTGGGTCTTTCAGCATGACAATGATCCAAAACACACCGCCCGGGTAACGAAGGAGTGGCTTCGTAAGAAGCATTTCAAGGTCCTGGAGTGGCCTAGCCAGTCTCCAGATCTCAACCCCATAGAAAATCTTTGGAGGGAGTTGAAAGTCCGTGTTGCCCAGCGACAGCCCCAGAACATCACTGCTCTAGAGGAGATCTGCATGGAGGAATGGGCCAAAATACCAGCAACAGTGTTTGAAAACCTTGTGAAGACTTACAGAAAACGTTTGATCTCTGTCATTGCCAACAAAGGGTATATAACAAAGTATTGAGATGAACTTTTGTTATTGACCAAATACTTATAATACCACCATATTTTGCAAATAAATTCTTTAAAAATCAGACAATGTGATTTTCTGGATTTTTTTTTCTCATTTTGTCTCTCATAGTTGAGGTATATCTATGATGAAAATTACCGGCCTCTCTCATCTTTTTTCTCATAATTGATCCCACAGTTGATTTCTTCACACCAAGCTGTTTACCTATTGCAGATTCAGACTTCCCAGCCTGGTGCAGGTCTATAATTTTGTTTCGGGTGTCCTTTGACAGCTCTCTGTCATGATGGGTTCTTAGAGTAAAGCCCAAAATGCAGAACACACACGGAAGACGGGGTAAAAGTTCAACAGAGTTTATTATGGTTCACAAAACACACAATAAATACACTATATTGCCAAAAGTATTTGCTCACCTGCCTTGACTCACATATGAGCTTAAGTGACATCCCGTTCCTAATCCATAGGGTTCAATATGACGTCGGTCCACCCTTTGCAGCTAGAACAGCTTCAACTCTTCTGGGAAGGCTGTCCACAAGGTTTAGGAGTGTGTTTATGGGAATTTTTGACCATTCTTCCAGAAGCGCATTTGTGAGGTCGCACACTGATGTTGGACGAGAAGGCCTGGCTCTCAGTCTCCGCTCTAATTCATCCCAAAGGTGTTCTATCGGGTTGAGGTCAGGACTCTGTGCAGGCCAGTCAAGTTCATCCACACCAGACTCTGTCATCCATGTCTTTATGGACCTTGCTTTGTGCACTGGTGCACAGTCATGTTGGAAGAGGAAGGGGCCAGCTCCAAACTGTTCCCACAAAGTTGGGAGCATGGAATTGTCCAAAATGTCTTGGTATGCTGAAGCATTCAGAGTTCCTTTCACTGGAACTAAGGGGCCAAGCCCAGCTCCTGAAAAACAACCCCACACCAGAATCCCCCCTCCACCAAACTTTACACTTGGCACAATGCAGTCAGACAAGTACCGTTCTCCTGGCAACCGCCAAACCCAGACCCGTCCATCAGATTGCCAGATGGAGAAGCGCGATTCGTCACTCCAGAGAACGCGTCTCCACTGCTCTAGAGTCCAGTGGCGGCGTGCTTTACACCACCGCATCCGACGCTTTGCATTGCACTTGGTTATGTATGGCTTGGATGCAGCTGCTCGACCATGGAAACCCATTCCATGAAGCTCTCTGCGCACTGTTCTTGAGCTAATCTGAAGGCCACATGAAGTTTGGAGGTCTGTAGTGATTGACTCTGCAGAAAGTTGGCGACCTCTTCGCACTATGCGCTTCAGCATCCGCTGACCCCGCTCCGTCAGTTTACGTGGCCTACCACTTCGTGGCTGAGTTGCTGTCGTTCCCAAACACTTCCATTTTCTTATAATACAGCTGACAGTTGACTGTGGAATATTTAGGAGCGAGGAAATTTCACGACTGGATTTGTTGCACAGGTGGCATCCTATCACAGTTCCACGCTGGAATTCACTGAGCTCCTGAGAGCGACCCATTCTTTCACAAATGTTTGTAAAAACAGTCTGCATGCCTAGGTGCTTGAATTTATACACCTGTGGCCATGGAAGTGATTGGAACACCTGATTCCAATAATTTGGATGGGTGAGCAAATACTTTTGGCAATATAGTGTAACTTAATCAGGAACAAGTTCAGGGCTGGTTTACTAGAGTCTTGACTGGGACTGGGGACTGTTGGTTAGCAGAGCATATAAGAAGCTAAGCATCTAGCCTCAGGCTTAGCATGGCTGACCTTGATCTGAGCATCCAGCTCACTGCAGAGAACAACAGGGAATATCCACATAGGATTCTTCAGGGTGAGCTTCCAGCTCATTGCAGAGAACAACAGGGAACATCCACTTAGGATTCTTCAGGGTGAGCTTCCAGCTCATTGCAAAGAACAACAGGGAACATCCACATAGGAATCTTCAGGGTGATTCCACATAGGAACCTTCAGGTTGGCTCACCAGGGCAGATTAGCAGGTTAGCTCTCCTAGAGCTTCAGACCAAAGACAGGGTTCCAGTGAGGCAGCTCTTCCTGAGCTTCAGACCAGAGACAGGTTTCCAGTGAGGCAGCTCTTCCTGAGCTTCAGACCAGAGACAGGTTTCCTGTGAGGCACAGACAAAGGAGAGATTAGAATCAGATCTCACTCTAGAGACTACCAAGATTTAATCTGAAACAGAGGCTCTGGAAGCTAACCAACTAAGATCAACACTGCGGCGTGGAAGCAAGGTCTGGCAGGAGCTTATATAGGAGAGGTCTTCTGATGAGAGGATTAGCAACAGGTGTGCAGGAAGATTCCAGCCCTAGGGGAAAAATACACAGAACAGAAGAGGATCCTCGGCGCCCTCTGGTGGGCAAGCCTGAGGATCCCAACAGAGCCCCCCCCTCAAGGGCAGATTCCAGACGCCCCCCGACAAGGTCCAACAAAAAAAACAAAACAAACAAAAACAACCCAGCCAGGGTGGGCGGAGGGGGCACTAAGGCAAGGAGGGCCAGGAACAAAAAACAAAGTCCAGAAAACAAAAGGAGCAGAGTCTTAGGTGTGCGGGGTCGGAGGCGAAGCTGACGCTCTGGGGGTCTGCCACGGGGTCGGCGGCGAAGCCGACGCTCTGGGGGTCTGCCACGGGGTCGGCGGCGAAGCCGACGCTCTGGGGGCCGGCCGCGGGGCCGGAGGCGAAGCCGACGCTCCGGGGGTCTGCTGCGGGGCCGGAGGCGAAGTCGACGCTCTGGAGACCGGCTGCGGGGCCGGAGGCGAAGGCGACACTCTGGGGGCCGGCCGCGGGGCCGGAGGCGAAGCAGCTTCTCAGTAGGATGACGCCAAACCTTCAGTAGGTACCCCCACGGGGTACCCCGTCCCCTCTTCGGTGGCTCAGGAACAGACTCTGAGGTGACCGTCGACTGTGGGGCTGGAACAGCCTCAGAGAAGACCGCCGACAGCAGCTCACGGACTGGAACAGGGGAGCCCGCCGATTGCGGCTCCGGGTCTGGAACTGGGGAGCCCGCCGATTGCGGCTCCGGGTCTGGAACTGGGGAGCCTGCCGATTGCGGCTCCGGGTCTGGAACTGGGGAGCCCGCCGATTGCGGCTCCGGGTCTGGAACTGGAGAGCCCGCCGATTGCGGCTCTGGAACTGGAGAGTCCGCCGATTGCGGGTCTGGAACTGGAGAGTCCGCCGATTGCGGGTCTGGAACTGGAGAGTCCGCCGATTGCGGGTCTGGAACTGGAGAGTCCGCCGATTGCGGCTCCGGATCTGGAACAGGGGAGCCTGCCGATTGCGGCTCCCGGTCAGGAACAGGGGAAACCACCGACTGTGGATCCGCCTTAGGAACTGGGGAGGCCACCGACTGTGGCTCCACCTCAGGGACAGGAGACACCACCGACTGTGGTTCCATCTCAGGCGCTGGGGAGGCCACCGACTGTGGCTCCACCTCAGAAAAAAGTGACACCACCGACTGTGGTTCCACCTCTGGAACTGGAGGGACCACCGACTGTGGGAACTGGAGGGACCACCGACTGTGGCTCCGTCTCAGGAACAGGAGAAAACACCCATGGAGGCTCAAGTTCAGTCTCTGAGGTGGCTTGAGGCATCTGCAGAGGGCTCTTGGCGGTTAGTGGCCTCTGCTGAGGGGCTCTTGGAGGCATGTCTTCACCAACTCCAATTTCTGAAGCCCTCTTAACCTTAAGCTCAGGGGTCTCTGGACGGCACAGGGCAGGCTCAGGGGTCTCTGGACGGCACAGAGCTGACTCAGGGGTCTCTAGACGGCACAGAGCTGACTCAGGGGTCTCTAGACGGCACAGAGCTGACTCAGGGGTCTCTAGACGGCACAGAGCTGACCCAGGGGTCTCTAGACGGCACAGAGCTGACTTAAAGCGACGCCTTTTCTTACGCCGAGGGGTCTTTGTAGCTAAGCTGACGGATTTACTGATAGAATCTGGTGACAAATTGACCGGTTGAAAAATAAGAGTTCCAGAATGAATTACATGATCAGGGGCTAAAGGATCAGGCACGGGGTCAGGTTTAAAACTATCCGGGTTAACAACTAGTTCAGGATCAGAATCTGGCTGGCGTGGAGCTGAATGTGGTGGCTCGAAAGGGAAGATATCCTCTCTATCCCCATAGAAATGACGCCATAGATCACCCTCATGGATGTGGGGAGCTAGATTATCTGGCGAGGGAACAGGTTTAGTTATAACGGTGACGGGTGCAGGTGTCTGATCAGGCTGGCGGGGAACTCTAACTGTTGGACGTGAAATTGGTGGGCCAATTTTGAGTCCTTTAACGGATGGAACTAAATGAAGGTCTAGAACATGAGAACTGAGGCTAACCTGGCGCAGAGAGGAACTGAAACTGGTTTGTGATGCTGGGTCTAACCCAATGGCTAGTTCTATGAGGTCCTCAAGGTTAGCTGGCTCGACGTAAAATGAAAGCTCGGTTCTGACAAATTCATTAAGAGCTAAAAGATAAGCGGACTTGAGTGCGGACTCGTTCCACCCGGAAACGGCTGCTCTACCCTGGAACTCGGAAGAAAACTCGGCAACGGACCTATTACCCTGTTTTGTATTCAAAAGATTGCAAGAAACGGAGAACTTAGTGACCTGACTAAAGGTTCTTTCAAACTCCTGGATGAATTTCTCAAGTGTACAGTTTTCTCTAATTTTAGGCGGAAATCTGGTCTCCGCCCATTCAAGGGCTTCAACAGACAGAAAAGAAATAACAAAAGCTATCCTATACTTATCATAAAGAAAATTAGAAGCATGAAAACTAAAAAATAATCGGCACTGAAAAAGAAATCCCTTGAGCTTACTTGGATTGCCGGAAAATCTCTCAGGTAGAGAAGGACCAGGTGACGAAAACGACGGGTTGTGTTCTGACCAGAAAGGAGGATTATTATCTTGACTTGGAGGTGACGTCACTGCCGGTGACCTAGGAAACGGAAGTGGATTGGGGACAGGACGAGACGCTGACGTGGCGTTAGCATTATAGAAGTGGCTAGCGAATGTTTGATTTAGCAGCAACTCACGGAGGGTTTGTGTATGATCATGGATCTCAGCGTCCCGTTTCTCAATCCAACGACGGAGGTGATCTGCTGGGCTTTGTGTCTGGCCGCAGTGTTCTGTCATGATGGGTTCTTAGAGTAAAGCCCAAAATGCAGAACACACACGGAAGACGGGGTAAAAGTTCAACAGAGTTTATTATGGTTCACAAAACACACAATAAATAACTTAATCAGGAACAAGTTCAGGGCTGGTTCACTAGAGTCTTGACTGGGACTGGGGACTGTTGGTTAGCAGAGCATATAAGAAGCTAAGCATCTAGCCTCAGGCTTAGCATGGCTGACCTTGATCTGAGCATCCAGCTCACTGCAGAGAACAACAGGGAATATCCACATAGGATTCTTCAGGGTGAGCTTCCAGCTCATTGCAGAGAACAACAGGGAACATCCACTTAGGATTCTTCAGGGTGAGCTTCCAGCTCATTGCAGAGAACAACAGGGAACATCCACATAGGAATCTTCAGGGTGATTCCACATAGGAACCTTCAGGTTGGCTCACCAGGGCAGATTAGCAGGTTAGCTCTCCTAGAGCTTCAGACCAAAGACAGGGTTCCAGGGAGGCAGCTCTTCCTGAGCTTCAGACCAGAGACAGGTTTCCAGTGAGGCAGCTCTTCCTCAGCTTCAGACCAGAGACAGGTTTCCTGTGAGGCACAGACAAAGGAGAGATTAGAATCAGATCTCACTCTAAAGACTACCAAGATTTAATCTGAAACAGAGGCTCTGGAAGCTAACCAACTAAGATCAACACTGCGGCGTGGAAGCAAGGTCTGGCAGGAGCTTATAAAGGAGAGGTCTTCTGATGAGAGGATTAGCAACAGGTGTGCAGGAAGATTCCAGCCCTAGGGGAAAAATACACAGAACAGAAGAGGATCCTCGGCGCCCTCTGGTGGGCAAGCCTGAGGATCCCAACACTCTCTAGTTTTGGCCATGGTGGAGTTTAGAGTGTGACTGTTTGAGGTTGTGGACAGGTGTCTTTTATACTGATAACGGGTTCAAACAGGTGCCATTAATGAAGGTAACGAGTGGAGGACAGAGGAGCCTCTTACAGAAGAAGTTACAGGTCTGTGAGGGCCAGAAATCTTGCTTGTTTGTAACTGACCAAATACTTATTTTCCACCATATTTTGCAAATAAATTCTTTAAAAATCAGACAATGTGATTCTCTGGAATTTTTTTTTCTCATTTTGTCTCTCATAGTTGAGGTATATCTATGATGAAAATTACCGGCCTCTCTCATCTTTTTAAGTGGGAGAACTTGCACTATTGGTGGCTGACTAAATACTTTTTTGCCCCACTGTAAATGTGCACTTTATCAACCCATATTATACAAAAATATAGAACATTTCTATTTTTTTTTAAAATCCTGTCTTAAAATCTGTGGGGTTTTTTTCGTTATCTTATGCAGGCCAGTTAGTTATACGTCAGCTTGTACACCTAAATTCGGCCAATCATATATCAACGGTCTTCTGTCATCTTGATTCATATGTCGCAGCTAATATACGCAATGGTTGAAATAAGAAATAAGAATCATTCCCTTTCCCATTGAGTTCCGTCCCAGTGTTCACGGGAATGGATGTCTGTGTCTTCGGCAGGCGTAGAGCTAACAGAACTGGCAGCGTTGCGAGGCAAGGGCTCAAACATGTACGGCTGTAAGCCTTCTACACCAAACCAAGCTTCTGTCGTCCTCTTCCTGCTTTCCTCCTCTAAATAAAAAAATGTGTGACGGAGGAGACTCGTCCACGACCTCCGACACTAAACTCTCCTCCTCTTGCATGTTTCTGCTGTCCATAGCGTTCCTTGACTGTCATTTCTAAAGGCCAATTTAGTGCTACTTGATCTCAATGTAATTTCCCATCGGGAACCTGCTAGCACTAACTTGCTAACTGGTTAGCAAGATGCTTCAAAGAAACCGGCCACAACCAAACTCGCTTGTGAACCTTCTGCCACAACAATCCCGCTCTCTTGATAATCAACCAATCACATTTACTTTATTCACTCGTGTAAAGTAGTGCACCACTCGGGAGAATTCGGAAATGAAATGGTTGGAACAGCTGTTTCCCTACGACGAATTATAAAATTAAATTCTAAGGGGTTTGGTTTAATCCTCTGTACATCCTGTTTAACTACACCAGAAAACAAAGAAGGCAGATAATTGATGGTCTGTATTTAAAGCTGTTATCCATTAAGGATAATAAAGTGGAATTCTGAATAGATAAAAGTATAATATTTATTAAATATTCTTTTTTGAGCTATCTATATATTATTTGTAAAAATGTTATTTTTGGGGCAGCTTTTAATGAAACCAGCATTTAATGTCTGCCTGTTGCGACACAACAATTAATTGTTTGCTGGAAAGAGAGGAACCAAACATTAAGCCCTTAGAAGTAGCTATTGGAGGTAATAAACCGAGAAATATTGCCTCTGTAAACTGTCCCCCTAATTGTTGGAGGCTTTTTAGCTCAAGGGCAGTTTAAGTCAAGCAAATCCTAATTGCACAGCAAAGACTCCCATTCATTTATGATGTTCCAGCAGCAGCGATGCAGTGCAGTGGTCTTAAGAGCGCATATTGCAAATAACGTCTTTAGGTTTATCAGAAACTCTTAATAAGGTCACTATCATGAGTTAGAACGGAAATGAGCTCCTAATTACTTTTCTGCATCAGCACTAGTGCTATAAATGTAATAATATTAACATTTTATATAATAGTATTTGTATACAACATTAGAATGTTAACAGAATACTCAAATTTTTTCCTTTAGGATTTTCTCAAATGTATTGAAGATATTCCATAAAGAAATACTGGAAATAACTGTATTAGTCCCACTAGCAAAACTTAAATATATGTGACACACAGTTCACCCTCTTATGTGTCTGTAATAACATAAATGTTATTACAGACACATAAAGAATATAAGTAATAGTGGGGCTGGTGGTGTTCATTTTCTTCATCCCACTCGGTTTCATATTGCTTCAATCACCAAGAATGTCTTTCAGTTTACATGATCGTTTTACTTTTTATTTAAAAAAAAAAATCTAAATAGAATGGTACAAATTAAATATGTTCTTAAAAGTTAATAGTGTAATTTTACACTTTGGTTTTGCTTGAATGATCTGACATCGTAGACTTGGTTTTATTTTCCCTTGGCTGTAATTCTGATAGTCTATTTCTTAGACTATCAGAATTATGGGAGCCAGCAAAGCAAACAGATCTAAAGAAAGCGTATAGATGAAAGTGTTTCCCATTATTTTCTGATGGCTTGCTGGAAGCTGTCAACTGCTCACGTCCTTAATAAATCATCCTGCAAAATGTCTTGCTTTAGCTTTTCTAAAGTCTGAAGTAAATTGAAATCTCAGCCTTTGTTCTCTAGTGGATGACATAAAACGGCTTTACTTTCACTTCCATGTGTCCGTATTGAAGTGTCTTTTTGCGCTTTTGAAAAATAAATTCCCTATACCTTAATAGCAAGTAACATTGCAAAGTTTTAAGCAGTAAGAATGTCCCTGTAGTAAAGCTACTGGTTGGAAATGTACTAATTCTAGTTGAACCTGTTATCGACCTAAATTGATATCTGCTGTGCTGTTTTTCTCTGTTCCACTTTAAATAACTCCACACAGCTGCTCAGCAGGACACACTGCCCCCGTTCTCACCGGCTTCAAAATACGCCAACACCTGCTGACGTTCAGAACCCTGAAAAAGCTGCTTTCACTATCAGAACACATCAGCATTTATTGTTCCAGTCTTTGTCTACGAATTAGATCATGAAAGTATTTGGAGAGTTAATTTTGAGCACATCAGGAAACTTGGAGATGTGCAATAAACTTGTGATTAAAATATCCTCTAATCTTCACACTGATTTATAACGCAGTAATCAAAATCTTTAATATCTAAAATCAGAACTCATGGCTTTATGTGATGTAAAGAAAAAACAAAAATGCTCATATTTTCAGTGTTTGTGTTTTAATCATAAGGTATAATAAGAACCAGGTTCTTCTGATCGAATGCAAGTTTTAAATTGGTAACCATAAAACCCAAAGAGCTCAATTAAATCAGCCCCTTAAAGCTGAAGTCTGTAAGTTTTAAAAAATCACTTTTTTGTCATATTGGCTAAAACTGTCCCTATGCCCAGACAGCAGTACATGCAGTGATGGGACTAACGGCGTTGAAAGTAACGGCGTTACTAACGCCGTTACCTTGTTTTAGTAACGAGTAATCTAACTAATTACTTTGACTGTAACTATAACGCAGTTACCATTGCAGACACCCCGTTACTGCCCGTTACTCAGGTCGCACAATGAACCTTTTTTCATGATAGGACTCGTGCGCAGCTGCGTGAAGCTGACACCCCACCCACGTCAAAAAACTCTGCAAATAGACTGAATGGTTAGTGCAACGTTAGTGCAGATTTGTGCAGAAAAAAAGATTGGTTTTGCTACTTTTGTTTAAGAGATATTAAAGATTATTTTTAGGTCATCCAGAGGTGCGCGCCTTGTCATGAGAGAGGGGAGGATGAGAATGGCTGATGTATAGTGAGATTCCGTCTGTCAGTTGGGTAGGTGGGTGTTTCCGCTGGTGGGTGTTAACGTACAGCACACAGAGATGGAGAGTGAGGAGGATCCAGCAGCAAAACAGCGTTTTCCACATGGAAATACCGGTGTTACGTCGAGCTGCGTTTCCCCATCAGATACGGTTTACTCTGCATCTCCGCAGGCGGCACGAGTCACCGCGCAAGCGACAGGAAACGCGCATGCTCGCTAAAGGCGCGCACCAGTCGCCCTGTGCTCGCGCCACAGGAGAACTATGGAGAGCGTGAACGATCTAATGAAAGGGAGAAATCTGGATGGACGGGGAGATGGATGGATGGATGGATGGATGGATGGATGGATGGATGGATGGATACTCTGCCTTTTCAACCTACTGTATTTTTTATTTTAAACATTATTTGATGGCCTTTGTGGCAGGGATGGAGATCCATATTTTATGTCACACACAGAGTATAGATCTAGATAGATAGATGATAGATAGATGTTGCAGTATCTATAACAACCCAAACACACAGGATTTCAGAATTAGACATCCCCAGTTATTAATTTCACCAGATCTGAATGCCCTGTTAAAAAACTTCACATGGCGTTCCCCCCTGATGTCATTTACGTTGAGTTGCAATAAATGCTAAACTCTCTGCAGGTTCTTGTCTTTGTCATCCGCACTATTCAGCTGGCTTTGGAAACACACGGCGAGAAGGTGGGGGCTGGGTGGTGAGGGGTACGGGGGCGAGAAACGCAAAAGTAACGCAATAGTTACTTATACTAGTAACTAGTTACTTTTATTGTGGAGTAACTCAGTTAGTAACTCAGTTACTTTTTGGGAGAAGTAACTAGTAACTATAACTAATTACTTTTTCAAAGTAACGTGCCCAACACTGAGTACATGTGATATGTAACCTGTGAAAAAAACTGCTTCAATTGGTCCCGCATACTGCCTGTATTTCAATCTGGAAAGAATAATTCGGGACGAGTCAAAACAACCAATCACAGCCAGAGGAGCGTCTGATGGAGTGTCAATCACAGCTCACACACGCTGAATCCCACTTCTCAATGTTATACAGGTGCTGGTCATAAAATTAGAATATCATGAAAAAGTAGATTGATTTCAGTAATTCCATTTAAAAAGTGAAACTTGTATATTATATTCATACATTACATACAAACTCATATATTTCAGATGTTTATTTTGTTTAATTTTGATGATTACAAATGACAACAAATGAAAATCTCAAATTCATCATATCAGAAAATTAGAATATTACTGAAGACCAATAAAAACAAAGGATTTATAGAAATGTTGGCCAACTGAAAAGTATGAACATGAAAAGTATGAGCATGTACAGCACTCAGTATTTAGTTGGGCCTCCTTTGGCCTGTATTACTGCAGCAATGCGGCGTGGCATGGAGTCGATCAGTCTGTGGCACTGCTCAGGTGTTATGATAGCCCAGGTTGCTCTAATAGTGGCTTTTAGCTCTTCTGAATTGTTGGGTCTGGTGTATTGCATCTTCTTCTTCACAATACCCCATAGATTTTCTATGGGGTTAAGGTCAGGAGAGTTTGCTGGCCAATTAAGAACAGGGATACCATGGTCCTTCAACCAGGTACTGGTAGCTTTGGCACTGTGTGCAGGTGCCAAGTCCTGTTGGAAAATGAAATCTGCATCTCCAAAAAGTTGGTCAGCTGCAGGAAGCATGAAGTGCTCTAAAACTTCCTGGTATGTGGCTGCGTTGACCCTGGACCTCAGAAAACACAATGGACCAACACCAGCAGATGACATGGCACCCCAAACCATCACTGACTGTGGAAACTTTACACTGGACTTCAAGCAACGTGGATGAAGTGCCTCTCTTCTTTTCCTCCAGACTCTGGGACCTTGATTTCCAAAGGAAATGCAAAATTTACTTTCATCAGAGAACATGACTTTGGACCACTCACCAGCAGTCCAGTCCTGTTTCTCTTTAGCCCAGGCAAGACGCTTCTGACGCTGTCTGTGGTTCAAGAGTGGCTTGACACAAGGAATGCGACAGCAGAAACCCATGTCTTTCATACGTCTGTGTGTGGTGGTTCTTGAAGCACTCACTCCAGCTGCAGTCCACTCTTTGTGAATCTCCCCCACATTTTTGAATGGGTTTTGTTTCACAATCCTCTCCAGGGTGCGGTTATCTCTCTTGCTTGTACACTTTTTTCGACCACATCTTTTCCTTCCCTTCGCCTCTCTATTAATGTGCTTGGACACTGAGCTCTGTGAACAGCCAGCCTCTTTAGCGATGACCTTTTGTGTCTTGCCCTCCTTGTGCAAGGTGTCGATGGTCGTCTTTTGGACAACTGTCAAGTCAGCAGTCTTCCCCATGATTGTGTAGCCTATAGAACTAGACTGAAAGACCATTTAAAGGCTTTTGCAGGTGGTTTGAGTTAATTAGCTGATTAGAGTGTGGCACCAGGGGCCATCAATTTTGAACCTTTTCACAATATTCTAATTTTCTGATATGATGAATTTGAGATTTTCATTTGTTGTCATTTGTAATCATCAAAATTAAACAAAATAAACATCTGAAATATATGAGTTTGTATGTAATGTATGAATATAATATACAAGTTTCACTTTTTAAATGGAATTACTGAAATCAATCTACTTTTTCATGATATTCTAATTTTATGACCAGCACCTGTAGACTGCAGCTTTAACTTGAAGAAAAATTTGACTGTCAGAACTTGAAAAATTAAAAGATGATTTACTACCAAGGACAAATTATGTCACACAGGGTGTTGGCAGAGTTAGAGTTGTTTTTGTTCAGCTGGTAAATGGGCTTTAATTCTGAATGGTTCCAAATAAGAGTGAACATAATCCAAACTTTTGACGTTACACTACAGGAATGGAGAATTTTGACTGACAACTGGACATCACCCCAGTATATTATAGTATATATTTATTTAAATTGTGATAAAACACGTTTTAAACAGCTTACAGACATTCTAACAAATCTGAATAAAGTTTCTTGTGAACATTTGGGAAGTTTTACTGAACACTTCTTTTCTGTCTTCCATCAGATCAAATATGCAGGCTCCGATACAGATTTCAGTGCATCCCCGGCTTTCTGTAGACAGATTAAGAGGGTGGACTGTGAGGAGCAGAAGGTAATAGGTACACAGATCCCCCTGCAACAACTGTTAGAAGGCCTGATTGCAGACGAAGAACTCCCTGCTAAAGACAAAAGGAAACGACTCAAACAGGTATGCACACACATTAAAATAGTTTAAACTGATCTCAGTCGATGAGCTGGGAGAATTGTCATATCCTTTCTCTTCAGAAGAATGTTTCATATTTCCATGTATATCCTGGAAACTGCAACATACTCTGTCAGTCTCTTATGCATAAAACATGTTACCTATTAATTCTATTTTTTTAAGAATACTTTGAAGATTCAACCTAAAAAGCCAGACAATAGGCAATTCAATAATGGGAAACTATATTAAAAGCTGTGATTACTTGTACTGATAATTTTTCTGCATGATATGCACCTTTGTCTGATGATCTTATAGCTTTAAAGGACAAAGAAAAAAAAATACATTATTTGTATGTTTGCATAGAAAGATTTTCACAAAATCGTATCAGAACCAGAAACTACTCCCTTCATTTTCTTGCATGTAGTAGAACAATTTTTAAACCTTTGTTAGGTTTACTCAAATACAATATTAATTGCTGAGGGATGGAGAATATTATTAGACTGTAGATCCAGAAACCTTTAATAAGAGAACCAGTCGGTAAAACATGATGTAGTGTCGCTGGCTCTGTTCACACCTGGTGCTCACATTTGTCTTGCAGATAAGGGTAATAAATGGATAGAACTGAATACAAAGGTGACTGCATCAAGCCAGATTAAGGCTCTAGATCAACTTTCCAAGGTTCTTTCAGGCCATTGTGGCTGCATTCTTCCACATGTGATTGCACATTTGACCTCGGGAAACTAGTTGCCAACATTAAGAGGTGTTTTTTTTTTTTTTTTTTTCTTTCATGATAAAAAGATTTTTCAAAAAGAAATCATAAAATAAGAAAACTTTTCCCTTATTGTTGAATTTTTGCAGCGGTAGTGAAATGTAGGGACGGTGAACACAAAGTCAAAGTTCTGAATCTCTCCTGATATATATTTTGGACCTGAAACGCTGAACATTTTAATTTCTTCTCCATTTCAGTTCCAGAAGTCTTACCCAGAGGTGTACCAAAAGCGATTTCCCACTGAGGAAAGCAAAGCTGCTGTCATTCCTGAGAAACCCCCCCGGCTTAAACCTCATCTCATGTTTTTAAACCTCAAGAAACCGTTCCCACCTTTCCAGAGAAGCTGGAGTTTTAGGGCATGAAATGATGCCCTTTGTGCTTCACCCTTAAAACACATCTAAACCTCATTTACACATGTGTAGCTGTAATTGTAGACTGCTGACAATTTTGGTACTCTTAACATTATAGTTTTATTAGACAAGTCAAAGTATGCACTACTGTTGGACTCAAAGCCTTTTTTTAATACCATAAAATAATCTCAAGGGATCCTCACCTTTCTACATAATCTGTTATAGCAGATGAACATTAACACATATCAACCTTCCAATTTATTAACACTTGAGTAGTGAACAGATCTTTCTTTGTTTTAAGGGGAAATGTTTACTTCACACTTCAAGGTTGTAAGCTAGTCCTTTATGATTAAATTCAGCTTTTTATTATCAAAGTAAAAAAAATATTTAAAGTTTTGTAAGGGAAAGAGGATGCAGAGCATTTAAAGATTCCCAATAGTGATGGGATTGGATTTGAAATGTGGAACTGGGCATTGGAGCACAAAACAAAAGCAACCTAATAGCAGTGATAGCAGATTCTCAGCTTTTGGGGTTAGCTCGGAAAGGGAACGTTTAATTGTCTGTTTCTTCAGACAAAATGAGGGAGTTGGGAGAGATGTCTTAAATTGATGGCTTCAAGATATAACAGACCAGCAACCTGCAAAGACATATTAAAAAAAAATACTCTTGAAGGTTACCAAAACAGAATTGAAAACATGAATTTAAATTCAGTTTCTCTTTAAGTTTTTTGCCATATTATTACTTAACAGCTCACCTGAGGTCCGTAAAACAAAGCAGGTTTACTGATTCTGAGAACAACATAAGTTTTTCATTTCATTTTCACTGTACATGAAGAACTACTGAAATTACATTTTATATTTCACAAAAATAGAATAATTTCCACAGTGAAAAAAAAATACGTCTGACTTAAGATTAAGATTAATTTGGTGATAACAACTTTCTCTGCCTACTGTTAGGTAGGAGGCACAATCTAAAGCCCTTCTATGGGACTGATAACCGCTAATAATGACCATTTATTGGCATGATAACATCCGAAGCGACTACAAACAGCCGTTTAGTATTTAATGTGTGATAAAAGACAGAATCAATATGAGGAGGAACCCCATGAGATGATGCATGGTTCCTACCTGTTTGAACGTTTTTAGACTTCATCTTCTCTTGCTGCCAGGTGATTTCACCTAAATATGATACATTGATCCACTACCATTCAGAAAATAAATTTTCCCCATTAATGCTATTGTGGATACAACAGACTGTGGCAAGGTGTTTTGCTATGTATTAGTTTGACTGAATATGTGTTTTTGATATCTAAAAAAAAAAAAAAACGTTTTCTTTTTCAAACTGAGCATTTCAAAAAGAATGATATTTTTCACTTCTCGAATAAACATTCTGGAAGTGTAGAAATTAATTTCAGATCTCCATATTCAAATGTTACTGGTCAGTATTTGCATTATTTTGACTTTGAAGAAATGTATTTTAGATAGTATAAATTCATATTCAGTCAAGGTGATAAAAGTCAAAACGACCACCACGAGGTATAAAAAAAACGTAATTCTAACAATTTTTTTTTTTTTTACTTTGTTAAATTCAGTTTCTGCTGCAAAAATGTAATTTAGCAAATCTGTTATTACAGTTCTAAGAATGTGTTTTTAACCAGGAAGAATCCTCATTTGGTGATCGATGGAACAACAGTCGAGGAGAGCGCTTTTAATAAATGTAAAAGCGGCCTGCCATAGTACTTTTTACCCACATGTTCAACTATGAGTTGACCAACTTAGAGTTGATTAAACTAACTTAGAAAAACTCAGTTTCCAACAAGGCTAAAGGCTAGATCAATTCAGAGTTAAGGATTTGAGTCTGTGTTTGTTAAGCCCGCTTATTAAAACGGACCCCAGGATACTAAGATATGTGATTGATGACACTAAAGCATTATTTTTGTTAAATTGTTTTTTTAAGAAAAAATTAAATCAGAGAATTTGAGTGTGGTAGCCACCTCCAAACCCAAAGAGTGCAGCACTAAGACTGACAACACAGATAATTAAAACGGATAAAATGCAACAGGAACATTCAGAGGAAAATGTTAATAATTTAGTCCCATAAGAAAGGTTAATCCATTTTAGCTTTACAGTAGTAAAAAGTCAGACTTAATTTCTCTAATGCTCATCGTCAACAACCATTTTTGCTTTCAACACTTCCATAACTTCCAAGGAAATTTGGGGTCTGTAGTTTAAATATACCTACCTGCTTTTTAAAAAAAAAAAAAAAGACTGACTTTCAAGATTATCCCACTTTAAAACCTTAGAAAAAACTTTATGCATTTCACCTAAAACTTTAATGAAACTTGTCTTAAAACATTAGAGTTACTAGTATTTCACAATGATTAGAAATTTTGTTAATATTCTGAATCAGAAAGATGCATCAATAAAACTGAACTTCCTGTTTGAAAGGTAAGATTTGATTCTACCTCCTATTTTAGTATTAATTGAACACCTAAAGCCTCACTTATGTGATTTCCTGTTATATATCAGATGTTTTTATCTATATTTTTATTGAGTGGATCAAATTTGGCTCTGCACTTTTATGAGTTGGACTAAGACGGTGCAGAGATGCTTCTTAAGTCAAAATGTTAGTGAATAATAATGATGTGTTAAGGCAGCTTGTGTACTAATCTTGAATTATGTAATTGTTTGCCCAATGGAAACATATCTAAGGATTCTGGAGAAAGGGAATCAAGTTCGGACATCCCTGCTTACTTAAAACAGAACCATCATTGGATGGAAAGTGAAATTTGACCACTTGAATCAACTTACACTGTCTGACTATATATGTATAGTTGGCATCTTTGTATGACTGCACTGCAGAGACTACTTTTCATGTTTTTATCTTGATGGTTATGTCCTGTATAAAAGTATTATTTCCTTGAATCGTACATATTTCAGTTTTTTCTTAGATGCTGTTACCAGTTTAATCTCTTATCTGCTGTCCTCTAATGTCAATCGGGTTTCTCTTCAGCTAATTTAGACTTGAAATGTTTTATAAATGTTAATATGTGGATTTGTATTAAATAATCATTACTGCTGGAATAACTGTTACAGTTAAAATGCTGCTCAGCGTGGTCAAAAAACCCACTGGATGAAAGTAAATTTCATTTCTAATTTCCCTAATAAACTATTTTATAATACAATGCTGTGCTCATTTAAATGTTTTTCAATTTTATCTATGGGGGTGATACAGAATGCTACCAAGATATCTGAACTGCTGTTCTTTGCTGTGATGATCTCAGTTAATCTGTTGTTGATGCACAGGATACATTTGAATCACTATATTTTAAATCTACACTGAATGTGGAATACTAATTAGATGCTATTCTCGATAGTGTTTTTACCTTATAAAGTATTCTGTTTCATTTATTAATATTGCAGCAATATACAACAAATGTCATCTTAGTACACTTTACAGTCAGTTCAATCGAGTCAAACTCAGATTTGTTAAATGTTTTCTATATAAGGAACCAAGCTGACTACATCGAGTCAGTGACTTAGAAAGATTTGCTCCTCCTGGATGAGAATGTAGTGACAGTATTCACTGGCATTGTGCCACTGACTCTAGAGCAATTCCCTTACACTAAGCATCCAGACATAAAATGTAGAGAGGAAAAACATCCCTTTAACAGGAAACTACAGCAGAACCAGGTTTAGTGTAAGCAGCTTTCTACAGAGGCTGAAAGGTCAAGGGGACTGAAGCGGACATACTAAAGCAACATAAACATTGATCCATAAGAACTTAATAAAAGGTAACAGTGAACTAGTACCATAGGTGGCTTTGTCTTGGAAAGAAAAGTTAAGCAGGTAATCTCTGAGCTGGTTTTCATGTCAGAGGGGATGAAAGAGCACAAGGAGTTGGTCCACCTAAATGTAAAGCCTACAGCTAGCTATATATTAGAGAGAAACATGACTACGCACTGAAAACAGGTCCAATAATATAATCTATAACTGAAGTTGTTGATGGCAGTGATCAAGCTTCTGGCACCTTCCAGGATACTGTCATCAATTAAAAAGGAAATTCCTAAAAGTGGACAGGGTGTCTGCCTCATGGACTAAAACTGGTAGTTGGGTCCACAGGAGAGGAGCCTGATAACTAAAAGACTTGCCTCTAATTCTGCTTGTAGAAAATCTAGGGACCATTAGTGAACCTGCAGATTGAGAGTAAAATGTTCTGTTAAGGTTAGGCTTAGGGGAATGGTAGCGTAACAAAGAAAAATTGTGGACCCTTTTATTTAGACCTTTATACATGAGTAGGTTATTAAATTCTATGCTGGATTTAACATAATAAAATTGTCTCAAAATATTACAATCATCTTTTAAAATTAGTATACATCACTGTGAACACCAGACAGTTAAAAGCGACAGCTGAGAAAGATGCTTCGGGTGCTAATAAGTGAGCGTTCTGATCCTCTGAATGAGAGCTTGCCTACTGATTACCTCCCAGTAGTTTTCATAAAGTATCACATCTCTCCACAATCAGGTCCATTGCTGTGTGTACAGATTGACCTGTCTGAGTTCATAGAAGAAAAATCAGTCTTGAGACCTAGACAAATAGAAGAAACATTTTTTACAAATAACAACAGACAAGTTTCAGATGTTGTTGCTTAACATGTGTTTCTACTACAGCACACATTCTGCTAAGAAAATTAACAAAGGGGCATTGAATTACCAACTTTTCGGGAGGTAATGATTGCTAGTTATAGTAGCAATATTTAAGACTAATGGCTCTGAAAGTTATCATCCTATAAAGAGATGCTTTAAAAACTACCTAATGAAAAGTGGTAACTAGTCTGTAGTCCTTATTTTACCTCAGGCTTTATCAGTGTTTTGTATTCTAGTCAATTTGTGCACAGATAGTGCCATAAGTACTCTATTCAAGGTGATGGGAATTAGTTGATTTCTCAGCTGTGGAGTGAAGGAGTGGGAATTAACTCCATCATCAGGGACCTCTTTAGCCTTTGTAGCCATGACTGCAAAGCTTGACCTGAATACAAATCAGACTATTGGCTTTCAGATATCAAGACTGTAACACTGGCATCAGATCCTGCCCAGCATTGTATTCAGAGCCACTCAACACATTTTTTCCTTATACTCAGAGGCAATCTTTTGAAAACTGACCTGAAGGTACTAGGAAAAAAAGCCCTAGATGCTGAGACAATCGATACCTTTTAAACCATGTGATCAATTCTATTTAATGAGTTCTGTTACTTTGGAATGCATTTTATTGTGAATTTCCTGAATACACAGTGCATATTGCATTGTCCATTAATGCTCAAGTATCTTGTTTTTCTTTTTTTTTGTCTTTGCATCTTGATTCCTAACAGGTAATGCATTTTTGATTGCACATGGAGAGAAAAACAAATTCAAATGATTTCTTTCTGCTCTGCACTCAGATCTATTATTTAGCTATCAGGGTTGCGTGAAGCCAGGAAACATTTTTTGCTAGTATATCTCTTTGACTCAGACCACGCTCACCAGTTGGGAAAGACCATGCTGCTACCCTAATGCTTTTCTGGGAACAAATGTGTTGCAGTGGTAATTGGTTTTTCACTCTGCAAGGTTTGTGTCTGGCCCGCTTGTTGCTAGATCACAGCGACCTTCAAGACACACGACACAGGTGAGTGGGAAAAAGTTATCCTATTGTCAAGCGCAGCAATATTTCATGGCTAAGACTAACATAATAGATCACATTTCTGGATTTGCTACAAACACATGTTAAATAAATAAAACTCAGTATTTGATCTCCTTTCTTACTATGGGAAGGAAACCCACACCGGGCAGAATTAGAAATCGTTTTCAAGGTCTCATATTATGTAAAATACACTTTATAAACATTTTTTAACAGTCGTTTTTGTCCTGAAGTCTGTGTATGAGGTTCAAAAATGAGAAGAAACCTTTCCTCTTTCTTACTGCCTTGCACCACCTCTAAGTTAATGTGTGCACAAAAGGCTCTATGTCAAAATCCTGCCCCAGGTAACATCATTTGGGGAACCCCCACCGGTGAATAAATCAACCAGACAACAGAGGTAAGAGGAGACAGCAGATCATTCTGCTGGGGAAACAGAACGGCTGGCCATTCTTCTAACTTCTGGAGGTAGTGTTGTGTATTAATCTGCACTAATCATAAGAATAAAATAAAGTTAATGTTTTATAAGTTTTAAGTTATTTTCACAAATACTGTTATAAGAGCCATTCAAGGCCAAGAGGAGAAAAACAGAGCAATGAGTGTGTGTAATTGTTGCACCTTTCTCTAGTGGAGTGGAATCTGCAGGAAAACGCAGGGTTGAGGCCCTTAGTGATAGGAAAGCACCCTCATAAAAAATGAAATATTTGACATGTCAAGGTTGCCCAGCTCAGCAAAATTTGGCCATACAACTTGTGATAAATAGAGTTGTTATTTTCAAGGCACACTGTGCAGTACTGGTCCCAGAAAGGGTGATGCTTTGACTGGGACACAAGGGGGAACACTAGGCCAGACTGACATGGCTGAAAGTAGGGAAAGGATTAGTTTCAACATGTTTGTGATTGAACTGTCATAAGTTTCTGATTTAAGTGCACCAGATGTCCTCATGGCCTGAGAGACTGCTCTCACAAGAATGTGATATGGCTACGAATGTCATCGTGATTTGCAGATAAATGATAATGTGACCTTTACCAAAGACTGTCGTTTAAATATATAAAAAATATGTTCTGAAGGGGGTTTTCCATTGATAAGAAATGTATAAAAGGGAGCTGTTTTCACCAGTTGTTAGCTGATGCTCACCGGTGACCAGCTCAGTGTGAATGTGCTGTTTTTGGCAATAAAGACCCTGGACCTGGACTCAGCTGCCTCTGGCTGAATTTTTGGATCTTTGTTTGAGACTTTTTCTGCTTTTTAAGAACTTTGAATTTTACAAAACTTAGCTTCAATTTTAAGTCGTCAAGAAGACAATAATAGACGACAGTAGAATATTGACAGCGGGGGATCAATGGAGCCTGTCAGGCAGACGGAGTGAAGGAGAAAAGGCAAATACTGACAAGTCTATGCTGTGGAGGTAGGACCACAAAACAGTCCTTCTAGGGCTAAATTTAAATTTTTAAAAGCCACATAAAAACCTTTGAAGAGCATCCTTTTTCAACATTTTTTTCTCTATCTTTCATTTAAATTAAAAAAAGCTTATCCCCAATGCCCCCTTCCCTAAACTGGCAGTCGATTTGTGAAACTTTATCCTCTCTACTAAATAAGTGCATCTAGAAGAACAATGAAACTAGTAAAGTTGAATACTGAAGAGGTGTGATTAGTCACAAACAATAGGTGGGACCCGTAGGAATACAGATCTAAGTACCTTGACAGGTAATTGATTCCCCTGGAGCTCATTTGGCAGCTGGGTATTTAAGGGGACTGTGTTCCTGAGAAAGGTGAAATCTGATCTTCCTTCCAATAAACTTACCGTTCTTCTCTTCTCTAGAGTTGGAGATCCTGAAGTGTTTCCCCGTTCCTGATTACCGTTTTGTGTCTTAGAACTGCCTTGCTTTTCATTTTCAGATTCATTTTAATCCGTCTCCTGGCTCGTGATTGGGACTGGCTAACTCTACGGTGGCCCTGAATGGAAGATGGAAAGAGGAATAAATTATGCCATCAAACCTAGGGGGAAAAACACTAAAAACCAAACATAATGTAGAGAAAACATATCGCACTAAAACTATGGGGAATTAAAGAGAATGAATTCATGCAAAAAATTGAACTTGTCTAACCTGGCAAATGCCAGATTGGTATGTGTAGTTCAATTTGAATTCTACTCAGTATTATTCTAGAAAGGCTCCTGACCAAAGCGTTCACAAAAGGGAAGGTCATTCAGTTAAATTTTTCAAGCTGATTTAGTAAATCCTGAAGTGGCACCTGCCTCCTTTGTCGAAATTTTAGCCAATTGCTGTAGCAGCTGTGACAAATCACATGTGCTCATATGTTGTAGGTTTTTAACTCGCCATCGGTATGTGGTGTCTATTTTTCACACGCCTATTCCAAAAAATGTTTTCCTGGTACCTTGGATGACAGTACATCTCTCCATTTAGAGTTGAACAGTCAGGTCCAGGCTCCAAAACACCAGCGAGGAATTTTTTTGTCATTGTCACCAAGTTTTACAGCATTAATGCCCAGCTTAACTCAAAATGAATGAATAAATCCTTCCTTTTTGACCCACACAGAGCACAGCTCATTAACTGTCTAATGCAAAAAAACAGAATTGACCTGCTGTGACCGAGAACGTAGGTTAAAAATCAAAGAAAACACTCTTCCTAATTGGTTCTGATTTTGACATGCTGTGAACCACCTCTGTCTTAACTGCTCATGTATCCTGTCATAATTACAAAAGCGCAAACATTCCCAGCATGGTGTCAACCTGCTTAAAAAATGCAACATACCTCGTTTTCACATTAATCATGAGTGCATCAACCAGAGTGGTACAATGAGTACAGGCTTTAGAATGTCTACCGAATATAAATGCAAACAACAACCTATTGTTGCAACAGAATATAACTTTGAAAATGCTACCAAGGTTAAACGTGATAAAGAAAAAAAAAGAAAAAATATGCTAAAAAATGTATAAACTTGCATAATGCACTTTATAGATTTTTGGAAGAACATGAAAGTAAAGTTTTATATTCTCTGCATGAATATGGCCTGAGGGTTCATGTTGACCTCTAAAGTATACCTACATCTTTTCCAAGGTTGTTTTCCTAGTCATACTTTCTTTCCTTAACTCTAGTTCTTGCAGTAAAAACACATCCTAATATGCCTAAAGGTTAAATGTTATCTTTTGAATCTCTTGGTTAATAGGTTTTTAGTAGTTTTCAAATCACTTTTAATTAATAAATGCAAATGAAAATAGTTTATTTGCAGTTCTATATCTCTCTAATGGTGCTCAGGATCATTGTAGGAGCTGAGTACTTTATGTAGGAAGCAAAAGCTGGGATTGTGGACAGATCACCTAATCAAAAAAAATACATAAATAAATACAAAAACATTAATTGACTTACCCATTTCAATCATAAAAAAACTCACAGAGAGAAAAGACAATTAAAAGAAATTTATTGATACAATTACTTGGTCTTTGGCGCTCAGACCTCGCCAGGAAATGTAGCGATGCATTTGGATAGAATAGGAGCAAAGAATAGGGCTGTTTCCCCCCAGGCCTGAAACTGGTTGTGGAGTGGAGACAGATGAAGTTGGTCAGTCTGTAGACTGGTTAGCGAGATGGTCTGTTGAGCTTTATGGGGAGATCCAGTGGATTGCGTGAGCTGATACTAGAGCTTCACTCAGGGACCTGGAAGATGGAAGTCCAGTTGGATAACACAGGTTGAGAGAACCTGTCTATGATGAGCAAGCATGGAGCGATAGTGGAGAGGAAAAACTCCCCATAGGGATGAAACCTCGGGCAGAACCAGGCTTAAAATGGTGGCCTTCTGCCAGACCGGTTGAATTGAGATGCAGAATGCAGTCTGAGAGTAATGATCTCTGATGAAGTTTTATCTACGATGGTGGAGGAGGGGCTGCAGGTGGGTTGAAACGGTGTCATCTCAATGAAGTCACACAGCGCAACCACCGCCTGCACACTAAGTAGCAGACGAGTTGCAGATCGGAGGCCTTTTAAGATGAACTTTGGATGCTGATTGGCTTTCGTAGAGGTGTGATTCAAAGCTGATTGGCTGTGTCGTAGATGGATAAAGGCGAGTAATCAGTTTATTCAGTTGAACTTCCGCCTAAGTTCCATAACTGTATTCTCCAAACTAGTGACTCAATTTGGGCTATGCTGCTATCCTTTCCCTGATTTAAAACCATAAAACATCAATCTGACCCAGTCCATTGCAATGGGTTTCCAACCTAAAAAAATACTGAAAGTGAGTAACATGAAACATTGAGGCTACAAAATTAGTAACAGAAAGAAATAATCCCTGTAAGTTGATTTATTCACCTATATTGTTTCTAAAATACAGACATTGTCACTTTTGCACTGTCACAAACAAAAACAGTGTCAGAAGTGGATTAGGGCTGTTAGTACAAAAGTTAATTTGTGCTACTATAATTTTCAAGATATTAGTGAAACATTTTTTAAATAGCTCTTTTGAGATCCACCAAGCCCCTTTACAATGTGCATTTTTTTTTTTACAAAAAATCTTGTCAGTGTTTTGTGCAGCAAAATTATGTTTGTGTCCTCATAACGTTAATGTTATTAAGGTGTAAAGGTGATCCAAAGATCTAAAAAAAAAATGTAAGGGTAAAAGGAAGAATCGGTGATGCTACATACATTGGTTATATCCAGAGAATAGACATACCACTGTTCTCCTTTTCCCCTTAAAGAACAAACTTTCCAATCTGGCTCCTTGTGATAATGCATCTGCAGACAGCACCACTGTTCATTCTTCCTGGACCAACTTCACTCTCCATCAGCGTCAATTAGATAACAGCCAATTCAGTGGAAATGGCCCTGCACTGTCTGTACGTCTGCACATCGAGCAACATCTTTGTTTTTGGATGAGCGACTGAAAGAGTGCTATTTTTTCTGGCACTTGGGCTTAAACGTGTTTTTTTTTTGTTTTTTTCCCTCTCTCATCCTCTTGAGGGATGGAGTGGATGAAGGCTTTGTGATGATCTCAAGGTGTCATTGTAAAATTAGAAATAATTTTTCCTCTCTGTGAGAAAGAAATTGGGGTATTATGCATTAGACATGCACTTCATATATTCCTTGGTGAGTGTGTTTTCCTGGTAAAAGAAGTTTATTAGATTTGATGAAAGGATACTTATGAATCATTTGTGGTATCTTCTCACTATGTTTTTCTTTAGTAGTGCACCAAAGCATTCATGTCCACCTAGAAAGCTTTTTTAAATCTCACACTTTTTGTTTCGTAAGAGTTGTTTTTCACTCAGCATGATGTCTGTTTCACTTGAGCTTGTGTAATAAGGACATTCAATCATGAGCACAGGCAGCAAATCCAGGCTCAGCTTTCTGCAGCAGTTTTCTTCCACGGAGGTAAAAGCACAGAGGAGAATAACTGGCAACCTTCACAGAAACACTGGCTGCCTGTCACTGTGTAGACTGCAGATAACAGGACTCAAGCTGAAATGTGCATATATATATATATACTATATATATACAATGTATATATATATATATATATATATATATATATATATATATATATATATATATATATATATATATATATATATATATATATATATATAGTATATATATATATATATATATATATATTTTTTTTTTTTTTTTTTTTTTTATGTTGCTTGCGGTTTCCAACAGTGAAACTAGCAGCTTGCAACAGTGAAGTGAATATTACCATTTAAAGTGCAGCACTGATCATCATGCAAACAGTTTAGGAGAAAAGGGTAACCAGTTTTAATTAAAAATAAAGGTGCAAATGTGCATTGATATGGAATGGTTCAGTGCAGTGCAAAAATAAATGTGGTGCAAAATGCAGTTTAACACAGTTGTGTCCTATTTAAAAGAATAATAGATGTTTCTGCTATGTTGGTGGTGCAAAATAATGTTGCAAGTGTGATGCAGAGTGCAGTTTAGAGTTCAATAGTTCAAAAATATCATGGCAGCAGGGGAAAAGCTGTTGCGGAATCTGCTGGACCTGCAGCGGATGCTTCGAAGTCTTTTCCAAGAAGTCAGCAGGGAGAACAGTCCATGGTGGGGGTGTGAGGGTTCATTTATATTGTTATGGGCTCGGGACATGCAGCACTGGGATGAAATGTCTTTTATTATTTTATTTAGGCAAGAGGAGCCCCCATGATCTTTTCTGCATTTCTCACTAGTCTCCTCGCCTTCTTCCATTCTGAGGCGCTGCAGCCTCCACACCACACAGTGAGACAGCTGTCTCGTTGTCTGCAACAATCCATACAATCCACACATACAAAGAAATCAAACCATAAATATCAAGAAATTAAGTTTTTGGAATAAAGTTAAAACTTTTTATCTTAAAAGAAAGAAAATATCCAACTAAACTCCTTGTCATGTAGTCTGTTGCCCTAGACCATGGCTTTTGCTGCTATTCATAATGCTTGAATAGGGTAAAACTGACATCTCAGCTAAAATGTCTCATTCCAAAGCCCCTTTAGGGTGGTCAGAGAGAAGATGAATGGTCCTAAAAAAGATAAAGTGACTTCTCGCCAGAATACTAATGCAGTTTACGTATATCCATTTGATAGTGAGAGACAAACAATCAACATTAGGAAATAGGGCATATCTCACATCGACAAGAATCATCTGATCCTGAATGTCAACAAATGATTGTAGATTTCAGACTAAACAGGAACAAGTTGAATCCTATTTACATCATGGGAGAAGATGAGGAGGTGGTGGAGGAGTATCTAAGTGTTCAGCTGGACAACAAACTAAACCGGAGACACAGCTGTGAAGCTGTCTACAAGAAGGGAAAGAACAGACTGTAGCTTTTAAAGACGTTTAGGTCCTTCACTGTTTGCAGCAAGATGCTGCATATCTTCTAATAGTCTGTTGGGGTGAGTGTGAAGTCTTTTGTCATAATCTGCTGGGGTAACAGCATCAGAGTAAATGACTTAAAGAAGCTCAATGGGCTGCTAAAGAAGGCCGGCTCTATTCTAGAAACTCCCCTAGAACATCTGGAGGTGATTTTACAAAACATAATTCCTTATAAAATTAGTAAAATGGACCAAAGTTAGCATCCCCTCGATAAGAATTTTAAACTTCAGTGTCTCCAGTCAAAGGCTCCAAAAGATCTGTAGCAAGACATGTCGCTACAGAAAATCCTTCCTGCCTAGAACTATCCACATCACAAGTTATTAAAAAGTCCTATGAATTTACAAAAGTGAATTTCTCTTTGCAGTAATAAAGTATTTTAGAATTGAAATTAATTTCATTGGACTCATATGTAAGACTGTCACCATTGCAGAGCTTGGTAAACAACACTATAAATCCCAGAATATAAGGCATCCAGAGACAATTCAGTTGTTAGATTTCCTTTTGTCCAAGGGAAGGGATCATAGTTGGTCTTTAAAAAGTGACTAAACTGATCAATAATTTATAATCGTGAAAGCTTAGTGCACTGATTAAACACTGAAGCATTTCCATCTCAGCTTAAATTTTGGAGACAACTTCTGATGCAGGGTACAAATATACACTGCTACAACAAATTGTATTATGAGGTTGCATGGAGATAAGACATACACTTATGTTTCTGACTTAGTCTATGAGAATTTGTACTTTAATATCAAGCACTGTCATATTAACTGCCTTCAAGAAGATCAACAAAAAGGTATTCACATTGAAATTAGAAATTATTTCTCCTTGAAGAGGACAAATTTAGAGGGGAGGTATTATATTTCAAACATTTTTAATTTGCATTTTGTGAACACTGCCTCTTCTGCCAGAAGGTAAGTAGTCACACACGGAATGATAATTAGAGATAAATCTTACAGCTCTCCCAACCTACCAGATTACAGACTACTGTTGAATCTGCTGCAAGCAGAGGTCCTCAGTCGTCTCCGTCAGTCATTGTCAGTCTACCTGATCAAGCACTTTAGATTCTAGTGGCAGCTTTTCTAGCAGGCCAACAGATTTGGTTTCTTTTCTTTTTGACAACAACCACCTTCAATTTATATAAGAATACACAGCTTTTGCTGTAAACAAGAAAACAGGCAGTAAATTGTGCAGTTTTAAAGTAACACTTTAAGAGTGCATTTGGTCCCACTGAGAATTAGTGTTAGATTAGAACTCTACGTAGTGTATATCTTTCTCCAGTTGTTGTAATAACTCTAAAAGAGTCAATGTACTTTGACACTTAACACTGTGGAATTGATGTTTCCATATGAAAACTTGACTGGACTGAAGTGTTTCCTCATCTTGTTCTTATTCGTTCTAGATGACCAAATCCCTTTATGACTAAAACAAAATGACATTTTGCTGTCATGTAATATATTTACCTATATTTTAAAGATAAATGCAGAAATAGTGACTTCTATAGCTTCTATAGCTATCCTAGGTCAGCTGTAACTTCTCCCTGCCCTGGAGATGCTTCCTCAGCAGATTAGTGCTGTTTTCATCATATCTGCCTTTCTGCTTTGGTACAAAGTTTTCTCTGTATTCATAAATCATTATGGATCAAACCATGTGTAAAATCTACTTAGAATACCGTCTCCCTTGGATGTTGCTTAGTAAATATTAACCCCTCCTAAAATGGCTGCGATCGTAGCAATGCTCACACTTGGATGTCACAGCGATGCTATCTATAGATAACTAGTCTACATTGTAATAACCTTACTGTCTTCCCAACACTGTAAAGTTTTTGCAAAGTTCCTCTAGTTCCACCACTGAGACAAACATCTTTTTTTTCCTGATTGAAATCAGTTCTCAGGCCTTATCCGATCACTTTATAATGACTACTATTCACATATTCCTTATGAGATAAATTAAATAAATATACTTTCCCTCCTTTCTTCTTGGCCTTTTTTGCTATCAAACACTATTCCTGGTCCCTTGTGCCAGAGAGTTACAATTTATTCCAGAACATCAGACACAGGGAAGTTGAAGCTTTTCTTCTTTGAACAAGAGCATATAAAATAGATTAAATATACTCTCTTAAGTTTTGATCATTATAGATTAACTCTATCAGTATGACCTACTGTTGTCAAAGTAATGGTTAATTCTAATGTAATACCACCTGGATTACATTCTGTAAAGCAGGGGTCTCAAACTGGTTCCAGAAAGGGCCGTGTGGCTGCAGGTTTTCTTTCCAACCGAGCAACGACACACCAGACTCCATTCATCTCATCATCTGAGTACATCATCTGAATGGAGTCTGGTGTGCTATTGCTTGGTTTGAAACAAAACCTTCAGCCACATGGCCCTTTCTGGAACCGGTTTGAGACCCCTGCTGTAAAGCAAAATAAAATGTAGGTAATAATGATAAAAATTCATTAATTGCAAGACTGTAATCTTTCAAGTTAGACTTTATCAAAGATTACAGTGTTGATGTGATGTGATGCAATGAATGTTTTCAGACCCCTCATATTTTCAAAAAATACATTTTGAGGCATGGTGGGAACCTAAACAGATCAGTGCAGTAAATAAGTCACGGTTTATTTTTGTTAAAAATTATGATGTAGAAAAATCTATTTTTATAGAAGCAAAAACCACAGCAAGATGTGAGAACTGCATCTGTGAAAACACACAAGAATTTAGAAAATGTAATCTTTGTTTTTCTTCATGAAACCCATATTATTTCTTGAAGAAACTGTTGTGTTTATCATTTTATAATATACTGCATTAGTCAAGCAGAAAAAGAGACTAGAAAATCCAAATTGTTTCACATTCTTGTTTATCTTTTTACATTACAGCAGCACATTTATATCACAACACAACAAGCTCTGCAAACCAAAGTGCTGAATAGATTGGCATGATGGCATCAATAGATTAATAAATAAGAAGTATAAAACATAAAGCTTGCCATAAACAAAGAAAAATCTAATTGGTTGGTTGTCATTAAGCTGTACAGTGCTTTCTCAAATGTCAAAGTTTTTACCAAACTTTGACACACTTTATAGGACTAGAGTGAAACAGAATGATACACAGCTTCTTGCAAATAAAATACTTAATAGCATAGCACACATTTTTAATCAGCATCTTTAATAAACTGGTTATTAAACTACCCTTTGGTGCAGTCTCTACCTGCTTTGCATGTCTCAATACAGAATTGTTTGAACACTCTTCTTACAAAAATAGCTTCATCATATGAGTTGAAAAGTATATGTAAATAATAAAGTTATGCAGTTCTTCTGTTGATGAATAATTGTACTAAATCATACATTTGTCTGGCTATTGTTATTGTGACAGGCCATGTGAATCCCTTTCGTTTTCTGATCAATAAATTTGTTCAAAATAATTAGGCAAAAATGTGCAAATACTGTGAGGTTGGCCTCACAATTTTAGTTAATTTTTCCCAAAATCTTTTTTGTTTTACTTTTTTTACTTTGTCTTACTTTCTGCCTGACTCCTGCCTTTCCTATCAAACTGCAGCATAAGTCCGCCGGAGTCAGAGCTGTAGCCGTGGAAAATCGTGAATGGTCTGTGTTGGATATTGCAACAGATTATGGACATCATACAGCCCTACTTTTATCAGGTCATTTGCCAAATGTGATCCATTGTGTTTTGTAGTAACACCTGAGTATGCTTGTAGCTTAAGCCGAGTATTTAGTATTGTTTTCCTGATGGAAGATGCTCTTAAACTGCACTTTCAAATCTTTTTCAGACACTAAAATGATTTCTTTCAGGACCGTACTTAATGCCATCTATTCTTCCATTAGTTCTGATCATCTTTCTTGACTCTGTTCAAAAAACCGTCACCCTCTATAGTCCTCCCACCAGCACTTGCAGATGTTGAGTTATCGTTTATGTGAATTGTTTATTCTCTGACACATATGTTTAATTTTAGTTGCTTTTTTTAATCTCTTTTTACTTTTCTATAGTCACAAATGGATGTTGGTCTTTCACTAAATAAGAATAAAATACATTGAAGTAAGGGCCTACAGTGTAATCAACAGTTGCAAGTAAACTCCAAGTGCAGTTATGTTTTTTTTAAAAGTACAGAGTAGAGGAAAGCACCATTGGTTGTTAAAACAATGCATCATGCTCTCTGACCATATAATTATCTTTATGGAATAAAAAACAATTTATATTGTGTCTGGCTCCAGGGTTGACAGAAAGATAGGAGAAAACATTAAATCTTTCTAATAAAATATTTAATCTTGCTATGGAATTTATCTATATTTTAATAAATGTATGTAGAGAACCTTAAAGATATTGTCAATTGTAGGTTCAATGGAAAAAATAAACTCACTTCTGTCTTCAGCAATACCATCTGTGAAGGCAGCTCCACACTTAGAGACTGACACGGGAGTGGATTTTCACTCCTGTCCCGTCCCACTCCCACAGAAAAAAAATTGTGTCCCGTCCCGATCCCGGGCCAGATTAGAAATCTAAATCCTGTCCCGTCCCACTCCTGGTGAAATTACTCCCACTCCCATGCTCTGTTCGAAAACCTAGGACGCGTGTCCTAGGTTTTCGAACAGAAAACAGTCCTTAGAAGGCCAGATTCGAAGTACGATTACGTCATAGTGCGGCGCTGAGGTCTGGTCGGATTCCAAGACTCCTCGTTATGCGGCCTTAAAATGCGTCCTTCTTTTAGCCCGATTTGAAGGACGGGTGTCGATGTATCCTCAGTATCCTTGGTTTACCCAGGATTCATTGCGAGACCAAGCAAGCCGTGATCAGAGGAAAGGTTACTTGGCGCCAAACAGTGGTGAAAATTGGAAGTTCAGTTTAATATAATGCAACTCTGTGAATAGTTCCGTCTGAAATGAATGAAAATAGTTGTTTTAATGGTTATTAAGTCAGATATGTGGCGGTAATGTTTGATTTATCTAAAGGTTTTTATCTGTTACTGTGTAAATGAGTTTGGCTGTAATTTAAGGACAGATTCTAATAGATCTGCAGAGAGGGGACTATAAATCTGATAGGAGTTTTATCTTTTTATTGCTGTTTTGCACAATAGGCTTAACTAAGATTTTTTTCTTGTTTAATATTAGAGATTTTGCAGATATGTTTTAATACATACATTGTTTAGATTTACTTATATATTTCTACCCCTTTTATAGAATAGAATAGAAAATCCCTTTACTGTCCCACAATGGGCAAATTTACAGCAGCAGAAAGATTATTTAAAATGGTCACACAAATGTGGACCTTAGAAAAATGTATAAGAATAACATAATAGGGGAGAGTAAAAAAAAAAAAAAAAAATACAATTCTGTAAAGTGTTTTAACAATATAAAACTGGAGATTAAATAACCAATATGCTGCTATGGACATTTTTACAGTGATGGATATTTGAAAATAGCAGCAACATTAGAGATGTGCAGAATGACAGCAGCAGGTTATTTAACTGACTAAGGTTTCTATCATTACATTTGATTTTATATGTTCCTGCTCCCGGTGGTTGGAACCTTTATTCCACTCTGGATTCTCATCAGTCTTTGTTCACTTTACAATAAAAAAGAAATAAATAAACAAACAGTTTTGGAAACTTTGGTTTTCATTCTTTTCCTGCTTTGAGTGTCAACTTTCGCGGTTGCTAAGCAACAGACCTTACGGCGATAAAACCCGCTGAAGGCTAGACCTGATCGAATTCACAGCCAAAACTCTTCCGGTCTCCTTATTTTCACGGACTTCAAAGGATCCAGTCTAAGTAGACCGCGTCCTTGGAGGATGCAGCCCTGGATTTCGAACAGAGCCCCATTGTTGTTGTTTTTGAGCGCGGGTGAAAAACTCAGAGCGGAATCACTGTTGGTTTTTGGGTCGTGTAGTTTTTATGACTCGCATTATAGTGTAGGCTTAAAGGAAAAAAACTACAAAATGGCGGCGCCGCGCCAGTACTGGATTTTTTTTCTTTCTATTTTATTTTATTTTTTGGCATTGATCCTAGTTTTTTTTTAGTTATTATCGGTTTGCTCCCGCTCCCGTCTGCTCCCGTTAATGTTTAATCCTGTACCGTCCCAATCACGTGATCGTTACTAATACTGACTCCCATCCCACGGGAATCCCGTGACCCATGGGATTCCCGAAAAAATGTCAGTCTCTACTCCACACTAAGCCTAGTCATCCACAATATCTCCCCTGCAGTCTGGAAGCAATCCGACGCCAATGAGAGGAATTAGGATGTTGATTAAATGTATTAGGTGCTTTAAATCTGCTGCAGTAAAAATCTGTCTTTTTGACCTTTGTCTGACCATTTATATCAAAGCGTGGGATTCTTTTAGGGTCAACTTAAAGCAAAATCATTGTAGTATACTATAGTTTTAAGTGAACGAGCTGATGATTTACAGTTTATGGCTTTACTGTAATGAGGTAAAGCTATATTCTTTAGAATCTTGGCCTCATGTGAGATTTGCTTTAAATCTTTGATTCATAAAAAAAAACAAAAAAAAACTTTTTGTGTTCTTAGAGAGTTACTAGGAAAAGTACAAAACATGCACTGTGCTTTCTTGCTTCATCCAAAGGGGTATCTCAGCCAACACAATTTCAAAAATTACAAAAAAGGCAGCGAAGCAAAAGTACAAAACAAGACAATCGCATATATTTGATTATTACACTTTTTGAATATCTACAATTAAATTTCCCCATAACAAATGTACAAATACTGTACAATTTCCAGGACTGTTCTCAAGTGCCTTTTAAAAATCCAGAAAAATGAAAACTTCCGTGTTTATCAATGATTTAGTTTTCTTTCCAGGGACACTGTTTGGTTTTGGGTAGCCACCATAACAGCACGCTGCCTTTTGAGGATTTGCTCGAGTATTATCTGCATTGATATGGTCTTAACTTTAATTCTAGAATAGTAAAATAGGGATTCATTGATAATTAATCACGTGCTTTTGAATAATGGCTGTTAGTTACTTGTTACATAGGCTGCGAGTGCACAGATCTATTATTTGAATATTTTTTTCAGCTTGGATTTTACACATTTAGTTCTAGTACTTATTTTTTCCTGATTTTAAGTAATTAAGTCAAGAACCACTTATAATGTCCTTTGTATAATAAAGGGTCAGTCTGAATAAAAAGGTCTAATGTTTGTGTGCCAAATCCCAAAGTCCTAGTTGGTTATTTAGGCCATCTCTTGGCTATAGTAGCTGGCTTACTTAGCATATTTAATTTTACTTTGAAAAAGCATTACTTTAGAGTTATGTCCTTCATCTTTTAAATGACTGTCCGAAGAGCCAACAGTCTTTTTTTGCAGTGCAAAGCAATGAATAGCAGTGACCAAGACTGTGCTGAAACTGGTAGGGATGGCCATATAAAGAGAACTCCACTCATACTAGAATTTTCTCTTGCGTCCATTTAAAGTGACTTTAATCCATAGGATCAGTTGAATGTAAATTTTAATGCTTTGAAAGTGTAACATTTAAACATTGTGCAATATGTTGAGACGGATTTGTGGTGTGCATAGGGGCAGAACTCATTAACATATTAAAAAACTTGAAAAGCACTCTGAGAGCACAGACCTCTGCAAAACAGCAAGTTTTGGCTCCATATTGTGACTTACACCTATAGCTAAAACTCGCACATGATCTGGATCATTATCAAATGTTCTGCTCTCACCTCCTTCAGTCAGTCTGTACTCTGCTTTCTTTTTTTATCAGTAGATCAAGACTTCGAGCGAGGCATGGCTCACGTTTTTGTCCTCAGTATAATACTTTTTTGAGTCTGATGCTGTAAATAGTCAGTGCCACCACTCTCTGCTTAAGGGGGGAACTTGAATTTCTAAAACCAGAATGGGAGGCAGATATTTTAGTTATCAGGCACCTCTCCTGTGGAACCAGCTACCAGTTTTAGTCAGTAAGGCAGACACTCTGTCTACTTTTAAGATAAGGCTTAAAACATTCCTTTTTGAAAAAGCTTATAGTAAGAGAGGCTCAGGGTATCCTAAGCTATCTCTATAGTTATGCTGCTATAGGCTTAGACTGCTGGAGGACATAGGGACAACTTTTCCTCATTCCATCTCTACTTTTCAGTATTTGTTAGTTCAACTTCCATCTTTAAGCTCTTTCTGCTTTTTTAAATCATTGTAGCTTCATCTGGTCTGCTCCTATTTGGCTGTGACACCATCCCCAAGAGAAATATCAGCTGTGTTGCTGCCATGAACACCTTTGTATATAGATGTTGGAGCTTTTCCTGCTTTAATTTTAGTCCTGTTTCTCTAACTATGATTGTTTTTATAACTACATTTAACCCTCTCATATGGTAGCTACCTCAGAGCTCATCTCCCTGGCTGTGTCTTGGACAAGCCCACCTTTGGAGCTAGTTAACAGTTGCCTTTTGTATCTCTGCTTCTGTCTCCTTGAACCCCAGTCGGCCTCGACAGATGGCCGCTCACACTGAGCCTGGTTCTGCCGGAGGTTCCTTTCTGTTAAAAGGGAGTTTTCCTCTCCAATGTTACTACAGGCATGCTTGGTGTAAAGGATTGCTGATGAGTCAATGAGTCGATGCAATAATCTGATTTCTTTAATAAAAAACTTTGAACCAATCTGACTGTATGAGCTGGATAAATTGTCGTTATAAAGTACATTCAGTTGACACACTGTATGTTCTGAATTGGCGCTATATAAATAAACTAAATTGAATTTGAACTGCTTATTCTGCCAAATAATGTAAAAGAATCATTTAAAAACTTCCTGCATCAAGATAGGGATGTGGATCATCGCCAGTTTTTAATGAACTGCTCCATGGACTGGGATGCAGCTTGGATAAAAAGTTCATTTAAGTCCCTTCATAACTTTTAAGCTTATCCTGTACACAGGGAGACAATCACACAAACTTGGCTAAGATCATATTCTCCTTGGTGGACGTAATTACAAATTACACATGGTATGTTGATGTATAATGACTATCACCAAGGTCGCTTTTACCCGTCCAGACGAAGCCATTTTGGGTGTATCAGACAAATTTCTCGGTTGGATGGGGGCCTTGTCCAAGTGAAACAGCAAAAAAATGGCAATAACAAAAATTTGCTCCAAGAGTGGAAAGTTTAAATCCGTGCCCTAGGGTGGCTTCATGATGAAATACCTTGACACATACCCAACTAAAAACTGCTGTTGTTTTGTATGTATGAGCCAATGCCAGACGCGCCTCTTTCTCAATCAGATGTGCAAACACAAACAACAACACTGGTGAATTTTATTGCTGTGGTTGTCCTTTAGAAGCTATTTAATTTGAAAAAGATTTTAAAAACACATATTTCGCTGACCTGCAGCATTTCCATTTGTGCAAAAGAACCACAGGTGAGATGTGTGTGGATGTGGGTCCAAAGAAATGCCTTTTTTAATATGGTAGGTTGTTTTTTCAAAAACTTGCAAATAGAATAGTTAAAATACGAAAAAATACTCTCAAGCTTAGAGCAGCACTGTTAATCAAAATCCATTGATGTCACACTGAGTTTCACGCAAGCTTATACCTAACACAATCCATGTTATACAATACAGAGTCATTTGTAGCTAAGGGAGGGCTGGATTTATAGTCAGCTAACATTCAGATTATGATTTGCTTTTTTTTACACCTAAACAAAGACCATGAGTTAAATGAACCTCGTGCCCTGTTGCCTTTGTTGGCACTTCAAACAAACTGAACTGCTGAATGAAAACGAAGATAAGGGTTTTGGTCAATCTTTGTAGTAAACGGCGTCCAAGTTTAAAAAACTTAAACATAGCGTTTAAACCAAATGTCAATATAACTAAACTAATTATTATTGTTTGTTGTTCAGAAACTAGATTTGGACATTTCCATGCATCTAAAAAGAGAAGAAAAAGACAGCTTTTTGAAACAACAGAAATGTAGATTTACTTCATATCTTTCAGAAACAAAAGTCATTGTCTTGTTAGCTAACCATAATATTCACCCCCCACTATGGCGACTTAGAAGTGCAAGATAAATGCAATTTACAGCTTCAAGGAAACAACAAACTCAGCAGAATTTTTAGCGACAGATTATGTTTTTCTGCCATTTTAAGTTTCTGAATGCTGTAACTGTTTTTTTCTTTTTTTTTAAAGAAACCAAGATTCTCTGATATCTTAAACATGCAGGAGAGAATTTTAGAACATTGCCTCTGTTTTACCAAGATACATAAATACGTTTAACTTGACAATACTACAACCAGTAATTAAAACATGCTGGGATAAAGCAGTTCTACTGTATAAATTGTATGAAAAAAAAAGTGTTTGCTCTTCAGACACATCAAAGCATTTGAAACTCGATCCTTATATTTCTGTGAAGCAAAAATTGTGCTACTTACATTGATACTAATGAAGTCAGAGGGTTACTTGACCTTATCTTTGAATGTTATAACAACAGAAATGCATTATGATGTGATACTCGATTATCTGCCTTTCTTACTAACTCTTCTCTTGAGTTTTAGACACTGCAGACTTTTCTTGAGACCAATATTATGATCAGGATCAGAACACACACCAACTCATGTCTGATGACTTAGTCAAAGTGACTTATAGTGAGTTTCAGTGTACTGGCTCGATAAACGTTCATGTCACCAGGCAAAACCGGTCAAACATTGGTGCAGTTAGTCGACGGCGGAGTATCTGCCTTGCTGCGGATCTCCTTGATGTCGTTGAGGGGGCACTCGCCGTTGCCAATCTGGCATTGAAAGACTTGCTTGTAAGCCTTCCTGAAGTTCTCTGACAAGAAGGCGTAGATGACAGGGTTCACGGAGGAGTTGCTGTACGCCAGGCAGTGTGCGGCCACCCGAAACACGAAGGAGGCCTGGGTCAGTGGAAAGGTCCCGAACTCCACCCAGAGATGAACGACGTGATGAGGGAGCCAGGACAAGCAGAACACCACCACCACCACCAGCACGGTCTGAGCAGTCTGGGAAAATAGATGAGAAGAAATGATTTGTATGAGAAATAACATTTCCTGTTATTAATTCAGCTTTGAGCCTTTTTTTATTTGCTGTACAAACTGTACCAACTGTTATCAGGTGCTATTTTGTAATATCAAGCTAATATTTCATTTTCAGTAGGATACAATAAACGTTTTATAAAAGGGAAAATATGCTGCAGCGTAATGAGATGAAACCCCTGGAATTCAGATTTTCGGCTCCATTCAACATTCTAAATTGTTCTGACCAGTACTTTTAAAGGTCTACATTCAAATATATGTGATTGTTTCAAAACAAAAATGTTTGACTTTAAAGTTTTTGCACCAGTTTTTAAACCAGTATCAACCAGACCTGAGGACTGCTGGACATGGGAACTAAAAAGGAAAAAGAAAATCACAAAAACAGACAACTAAAAGATCTCAAACCATACTGTATTGATCTTTTCTGATAAAATTTAATGACAGATGACATAAAAATTAATTGACATTTATCAGTATGTAAAGGGGTAAAATGAGCCATCTCCAGCTCTTTGGGACCTCTCAGGGACCAGTTAACAACTCAAATACGACATATTTGTGCCTCAACTCTATCTCCGCTCACCTAACAGTCAGCTGTATACTCGCTCAATCTCTGCCTTCCACCAAAAATACCTTAAACATCCTCACAACTGTAAACTGAGGAGACAAAGGTCAAGCTTCTTTCAAGGTGTGTATCCTGTTACATCTGATGTAAAATCTTTCAGCTTTGCTTTAATTACACATAAAACCAAAACAATTCTGCAATGAAGAGTGAGCCGGAATTCCTCTCCAGTGATGTAAAGGCTCAGTTATCACAAACATTTGATGCGTTTTGTTTCTGCCAAGTGTGGGAGAGTGGGTTTAAAGATTTAGTAGGAAAACATAGGGTTAGTTTAGATACCCTAATTCCATTAATAGATTAAGTCTTTATTTGAATATGATATAATGTTTATCTAAGTGTGAGGGGAAAAAAAGTGAAAATAGAAGAAATAAGAGACACAGAACCAAGAAGCCTCTGCCTGAGCCAGTTAAAAAGAAATGCTGAATCTCATTTAGGATTCTTTGTTCTATTTTTTTTGTTTTGTTACTTTTGTTATATTTGAAGTTCCAGCATTTTGAAAACTTGTGGCAGATGCAAAGTCCAGCAAATCTTTAGCCTGTAAACAGTTCAGTTTTAAATCCAGAGAGGAACCGCGACACATTTAAAGCGAGTCCCAGTAGAGGAACCACTGAGCAGCCGGTCTATAAGTGGCTTCCCTCCCTGGCCCCAAACCAGCTGTTTGTGGAAATGTTGCCTATAAGGCGGTCAGAGAAAGGGGTGTGGGAACAGCACCCACAGCAGTTCGAGTTTGGACCAAACTAAGAAATCCTCATATTAATTTTATTATAACATTTGACCTGAGCTGACAGGTCAAAGGTGGCTAGCCTTATATTAGCCACATTTTCCCTCTTGCTCAAGTCGACTGAACATAAAAAACTCTTTTTTATACTTTAGATTTTGACTTGTGTACCAGACTTGTGTACCCTCTCAGTCAAAAGTAATGATGGTTGTCCAAAGGTGGACGCGAAATAACTGGTTATGAAATAAAAACTTGTTTACTTAATCTTTTAATTTGAGTATTTGATTCTTAGGCAATTTATTCTTTCCGTGTCAAATGAAAAAGAACATAAATATGTTGCCTGGGAATTAGTAAAGAATCAAAATTACATCCTATTATAAAACTGTATTTATAAAACTGGAGCTCCTATAAGTAAATATTTTATAATCACATTTAAACTTGATGAATTGGGAACAAAATGTTTTCATCAAGACACCTGAGCTGCTTTGATGAGCTCCAATAGCTCAGTTTGAAAAACAGCAGATCCCAGGCTGTTCTCTACATCTAGTCTGTTCCTCTGCTTGGTTTGGATGTGTGTCACAGCTGAAGGTGAACTCAAAGAAAAAGTACTTTTTGGTTAATAGATGCTTGTTTCATTTTTTAAATTGGGTCCCGACAAAGCAGAACAGATCCCGGCCCTATTTTATCTTACTACCTAAGAATTAAAATGCTTATATATCCCTTGCAATGCACTCGCAGACCACTAGGGGTACGAGTACTCCAGCTTGGGGATCACTGTTTTAGACAATTATATCCTATTATAAGTACAATAAAGTTTTATTTGCGTGTCTTATTATGTTTCATGTTTATATTAAAACACAGCAGACAATTACTGTGATTGCTAATACAATTTTTAGTTCAAGTATACAGCAACATTAAATTTTATTTTTAAGCTGTTATCGGGATTCTTGAAATAAATATATGCATAAGCTATACTATATTATATAACTATAAGCTATAACTATATTAGGACTGCAACTAACGATTATTTTACAAATCAAATAATCTGTTGATTATGTTTTTCGATTAATTGATTAATAATCCAATAGCAAAAAGTTCCTTAAATAATAATTTTTGCAAAATTAGACCAGGTAAAACTAGCAGTTTTCCACTTGAGGAGTTCTGGATAGAGCATATTGAAAGACGAAAAAGATTTTCATCATTAATGCAAAATGTTTAAACATTTATTTTACAATTTTGGTATAATTACTGCTCTGAGTGGGTTTCTCTGCTAGCTGAAAGGCATGTTTTAGAGTCTCTATACTCAAGTTAACAATTAATCGATTATTAAATTAGTTGACGATTGTTTCAATAATTGATTAATCTGATTAATATTTTCAGCCCTAAAAAATATATCTTTAAATTAAAAAATGAATATCAAGGCTTTCTCTGTATTTGTCATTGAAAAACATCTTTTAGATTTATTACAGAAATGTAATAATTATGTGATTTAAAAAAATATATATAAATATATTCAATTCAGGCATTATTGGAATGAGAAGGGAAGGTGGTAGAAAAAAATGAGAAAATCCTCAGATAAATTAAACTAAACCTATATGCAAAGATTTATTTTCCTGTTTTGTAAGTATTTTCCGATGTGGTACAGAGACAGCGATTGAGCTTCCACTCAAAGCTTTGCTGAAATATAAAAGCAGGTATCTAAATCCTGTTTTTCTATATCTTGTTAGCTCTGTTTGGGTTTGCAGCCTTTGTGAAAATCAACTTTCTTGCTCAACATGCCAGCAGTTAGTGGCTGCAGTGCTCCTGCTTTGTAATGAGGTTGTAACACAGCTGCTGGCTAGAAATCAAACCATAACAGCAAGCCACACAATAAAAGATAGATTTTAGAGCTGAAGGGGAGCAGACCTCTCGGCGGGTTTCTTCTGACTGCCCCCTTTTAAAACATCCTATAACTCTCAACTGCCCAGCACTACAGCTTACACCATCATGTTTTATTCATAACTCATACCACAGATCCAGATCTGTAATTTTCTGAACTGTGGAGGGGAAAAGAGTCTGCTAACAAAAATTCTTATGTTCAGATCTTTCCCTGCATGGAACAAAGAGGGTAAAGTTTACATGTTCTGTGTGTACTAACAAAATAACACTGAAAAACATCCTCAGATAAATGAATATATCAATATTTTCATATATGCTTCTAAACATGTAGGTTCGCCTTAGATGGTTTGTATACAGAGGCAGTTCTTGCCTCTCACCCCCATCTTTGACACCTGCTTGTTTTTTCCCCATGACCTCATACCTTTTGGCTCTTATCAGCACCATGGGCCTGAAGTTGGGCAAAGTACAGCAAATCTGAAAGACCTCCTGTGCCAAAGAACACATCCCTTAAGGGACCTCAGCAGCAATGACTTCACATCTTAAAAAACTCTTGAGAAGTTGGTTCTCTACCATAAGGTTGGCTGCAGTTTGCCTACCAGCCAGCCATTGAGGTAGATTAGTTAAAGACTAAAATAACCAATAACTGCAGCCCTGGATTGAATAGAGCATTCAAAGGCAAGTCTAAACTATTTTTCACTGATTTAAATGAACTTGTTGTTTCAGCTCTGCCAGCATCTGTAAGACAATATAACTTTCATTGTATCCAACAGTCAAAATCAGTGTGTTACATCCATGCCAATATGTGCACAGTTTTTATCTGTTCAGTAAAAGGCTGGTTATACTCCCACAGCAGTGTATCGCAGTGAGCTTGTCGCAGATATTTCTGATTTATGCCCAATTTTGAAGCATGTTCTGCACTATGTTATTCCAGGCCTCAAAGCAAGAGGGACAATCAGGAACTAGCTGTGGGTCTAGATACGGCCAAGGCGGTAAGAAAGTGGGGGCAAGTTTGTGTGACAACGGAGGGACATGAGGGCGAAAAAGAGCGGGGATCCAGGTGGAAAAAGGGTCTTAGCGTTCTTGCGCACCTCCCTCTTCTAGCTGGTCCATCTTAACGAGTCGTTTTCCACAATCGCAGTCATACAAACAAAACAAGCTGGTAAGGTACCAAACAGGAAATATGCACAGTGTAGAGCAGATGTGGATTTGACCAATCAGAGGCCTCCTGTCTGCGACGCTGTCTGCAATCACCTACAATTTTGGAGAGTGGGGCATATCTGCGTTAACTGCGACACACACACAGACGACCTGATTTCTTAGTATATTCCAGCCTTAAGTGTCTACATCCTAGCTGGTATTTGCAAATTTTTTTGTTTTTTTTTTAGTGGTGTTTCCAGTGTGCTCTATTTTGGACACTTAATTTAGTTACCACACATTTTGTCTTTGTGATTTGGGTGTATTTTATTATTCTACAGTCTATTCTTATTTTTATTTAGATGCGTACAGTCATTTAACTTGTAAATATATTGTTTTTTGTGATATGGGAACTTATAAAATTTCATTTGTATTTTCCACTTCTAAGACAATAAAGGATATTATTACTCTATTCTGATCTTTTGAAATTGTGAGCAACACTGCCAAAACACGTGACTTTTGCAACCCAGATTATTGCTATTACAAGAAACATTTTATTTAGTTGCATTTTAATAAATAACAGACAATGCTGTTTACAGTTAATTAGATTCATCTTTAAGATAAAGTTGTTTTTTTCTTACTTTCTTGATGAACTTCTGTATTAAATCTACTATTGTCTGTCTTTGTTTATATTTTATTACTTCTCTCGGTCCTTTACTTAAGCCAGTGATCTCTTATCACTTTATTTGAACCTCTGTCTCTCCTGAAAGGTAAGCAATAGGGGAAAACAAATAGTGGAAAATAATTCTTAACGCTATCTAATATAATGTGACTGGCTTCCCTATTCTCCTATGTGTGTTCAATGCCGTGTCAGACAATGAGAGCCATGAAGAATGATGGACTAACAGGTGGAGAAATAAAGGACCGATACCAAATGGACAGCCTATCCAGTATAAAAAGAGAAGCCAGAGCAACATTTCACATTTTGGTTAATATAGTCTGATCTGTTGAAACGTTGGAGCTTAAATGGGTCCATGGACAGACAAGACAGATGGAGGCAGAACAGTGGGTTTTCCGTTTTAATAAAACAAAACTAACTTAAGAAAAAGGTTTTCAAAACAGAGGATGGTTTCTTGCATTGGCAAAGCACGGCATGACGTGGCAGAATGGAGTTACTCAGCATGAAAGCAGTATTCTCCAATAAAGAGTAAAAGAAATCTGACAGCTATTAAAGTGGCTGGACATGAGAAAAACAAAGATGGATCACGGGTGATGTAATTTGGAGAATTAGTGGCAACAAAGAACAAAAATAGGCAGAACCTGAACATCATTATACTGATGACACAGAAAAAACAAACAAGAAATCCATAAAAAAAACTAGAGCGAAACTGCTGGACAGATCTAACAAATGAAACCAGACATGCGAGAAACTAAACTATGATAAATTAGAGAAAAGAGACTAAATAATAAACTAGAGAGTATGAAAAACATCTAACTAATGTAAATTTTAAAAATTAACAATAAGACAAGACCCAAATAACAAAAATTCTGTTTTGCTACAAATAGGATGCAACTAAAACAACTTAAGGCAAACCCCACAAAAAGAGACAGGACACTCTTAAAGTAAGACTTAAAATCTTTTGAGGAAAAACTCCAAACAGAAAAAATACCATAAAATATAAATAAAAACCAATACATAAGGCTCACAATAAAAATAGGAGACAAAAGAGAAAGCTTTGCATGTTTTGATATGAGCACCTTTGTTAGAGATTTAATTCAGTTTTCCACCAAGATCAAAGACATGTTTGTTTTTTTTTCCCTAATTTTAAAAGCCTCATTTCCCAAAGTAGGGTTAGTGGTAATCCAGAGTAAGCTCTGGGGTAAATTGCTGAATATCCTGGTTTTTCCAGTTCAGAAAGTTAGGAAGCAACTACTCTGAGAAAAGTTCTGACAACAAATTAGTCCATGAAGTGACTCTGCTCAGTAGCTGCTAATCTGAAGATATCTTTGTCAGAAGAGGAGGATTAAAGCATGATTAGATTATTTATCTTTCAAAAGAAAATATCCCCCCAAAAACTAATTTTAATCATTTTTTATTTTTTTTCTAGCAAGAACAAAATTAGATCAATTAGAGCGTTTTCGTGGTACTATTGTGTGGGCACTACATGGAAAGTGCGAAGATGGCCTTCTACACATAAAATATTTTTTGGGAATCATATCCTTAATAGCTGTTATGGTGCACCTACACATATATTCAATAGACATGAGAAAAAAAACATGTTTCACAGAATCTTAAAATTAGCACAAAGAATTTAAATGTCCCATTTCTGTTATTATATATATTATTTATTACTCTCTTGAAATGTAAGGATTTTGTCCTCATATTTAACAAACACTAAATATACATGTTAAATCTACATCTATCATATCTATATTTTTGTGTAATAATCTATTTCTAAATCCTATATCTATATATAGATGTAATATCTATTTCTAAATTGTAACTTTATGTTAGGGTTCTGATTGTGGGGAATGTTTTTGTGTATTCTTTTTAGTTTCTCCTCGTACACACTAGATGGTGCCCTTTCCCCTGTTTGGTCTGGAGGGCCTCTTCTGGTTTCCCCCCCACACCTGCGGCTCGTTGGGTCAACACCAGAGGAGGATTTGAGCAGCGGACTGTCACCACCTCGACGCCAGAGTTTTTGCCAGTATTGGGTACTCTAGCCTCACTAAGTTTAGCTGAGTCTAACCTTTGAGTGTTTGTCTCTCTGAGTCTAAGGTTTTTTACCTTTTTGTCTCTGTTGTGTTCTCTGGCAGGATAACCCCTGCTGGATAAGCCTGGTCCTTCTCCCCTTGGAAGGAATTATTTGTCTCACACTGATAAAGGTGAAACCTTCACCAGATCCATTCAAGTCCTCCTCAAGAAAGTCTGTAACTGCAAGTAACCATCATCTCTGGACAATTCCCCCGCAAACTGGATCCAAGGATCATTCAAGAACCATACTACGTGAGTCTAAACTGTTCCATTTATCTCCTTCGATCGATTTCCCTATGGACCTTGAACACATCACTGTGATCTCCCCCCTAGAGTTTCCGGGTCCACCTGACCGCAGGATTCCCCCCATCTGAGAATAACCTGTTTTCTCTATCTCTCTCTGAGTTTTGTAAACCTCACCAATAAACTGTTAACTTTTTCCGTGTGGTTTTCTGCATGTGGATTAGATCTCATTATGACACTTTATATCTTAATCAATTCATTACCCTTGATAAATATACTTTAAATCTAAATGGATATGTCAAATTTTAAACCTGGAATCCAAGTACATATTTTATATGATAAATGCAAATCTTAAATCTCAGACTGAAATGTACTGTAAAATATACCTATTAACAGTGAAACTTTAACAGCTCAATTTTTTTACCACACCTCAAGAGAAAAAGGAACAAAGCTGAAAAACAGAAGCACCCTTGGAAGGTTCATCCCACCTATCCTTTTTATTAAGCTTAGTTACCCGCTTGATATTTCTTGTCCTGAAATCAAAAACTCTGATTAGAGACGAGAGGAGTAGAGCTACTCAGAGTATCTGCTTACTACTCAGTGTATTTCCTCGAACGGACCCTGAAGTCTGAAGGAAATCTTTCTTCACAAACAACAGTTGTGAGTCTGGATATTCCCTGTTGGCAGCATCAGAGATGGGAATGTGGGAACTGCATCTACTGAGGTCTAAATTTGGTTCCTTGTGAAAGCTGACACCAGCTAATGACAACATGTGATGGACCTGCTTAATTCCCACTCTTTCCTAATGTACCTTAAAGTCAGCCCACATTTTTAGAACTCCAAATTATGAATTTAAACCTCAAAGTTTCAGTCTGAGAGACAGAGAAATCTATATACTTTATAGAGTTTATTATAATTAGCTGTACTGTAAATTTACTCAATCTTCTTTAGAATTTCTGTTTAAAAAGTTGATAGTTTATGTTAATATAAGCTTGTTATTTCTTTGCTATCACACCTTTTAAACTTATTTTCAATATCTTTGGGACTTGCAGATGTAGATTTTTTATGTGCATATATAACGCTGTCACTAATTAATTTCTAAACATAATTGTCCACTTTCTATAACTTAATATTCATTTTCTATGGATGAAAATTCTAGTCTATTTTCTTAGATTTCATCCCAGATTATTCCTTTATCTGATTCCTTTTTAAAGATTATTTTAAAAGTGAAGCCGTTCTGTGATTGAAACCCAACCAGCTGTGTCTCATAATATTTACTCTTGGTGTTTAACACAGAGGGGCCACCCATTCCTGTTTTACACACTAAGAAACAATACAACGCTTACTCAAGGGGCATCTGGGATATTGTTTCCCTTGTCGAGTGCTTGCAATGAATCCCTCCAGACTGCATCACTGGTGAAGGGGACTCTTATCAACCAACCAACACAGGTTGAATTTATTTTAACTGCCAGTGTCTAAATATACCAAAAACCTAAAGTCAAACACAAATGCAAGGAGTCTAGTAAATATTTTGTTAAACCCTCACACATTCAGAAGAAGATCAAGTCATCGTCATTTATATAAAAAGTGTTAAGCACCCCGATTTGTATAAATATCAGAAAAACTCAAGGCTAAAACTGTGAAGTGTTCATTAAAATATTATATTGCCTGATCTACCAACAGCCTCATTGGTTTTTGTAGACTTTTTCAATCAATTTTTTCAATCTTTTACTTAGCTCGCTGATAGCATGATTCTTTTTTTTTCTAAAGAAAGCTTCTAAGCAGTGCATACAAAATGGATCAAAGAATTAATGAATTTTATTGTTGTTATAACAGAAACATATTGAATCAAGAGGCTATTTGGTTGGGATGAAAAACTGCAGGGGAAAGTATAAAACATATATTTTTAATTATGTTTAATATAGTCAGTTAAAAATCACATGGTGTCCATCTGATGGAGAATTTGGGTCTTAAATTATTAACCGTGAGAGAAGTTAACATTAAAGCTTTAGGGGATCTTAGGATCTGTGTTGGATCCTATATAACGAAGGGGAGTGTGATGTAAGAGAAAGTAAGAATTCCATCCATCAGCCCTCACATCCCAATGAAACTGTTCACACAGAACCAGGCAGCAAGAAGTTTCATACCTGAAGTAATATGATCTCTCTTCTTAATTTCGGTCTACGGCGCCAGCACCAGCATTATACTCAGCCTGTTAAACTGTAATGGCTTCTTTTAAGCCTCCCATTTATGGGCCGATTTGTATAGTCTAGAGAAGCAGAAACATTTATAGAACAATGTTTCTGAATTTCTCCACAGTATGTCAGAAAGGCTGGTTTCTTTGCTCTATTTAATCTAATAGTAAGGCCAAATTCACACAGGGGTCCTCATAAGTGTGCCGGCGATGCAACAGTTATCCTTTGGTGAGGCAATACTAGGCCAAGCCTACAGTAGAACTTGCAAGTCATCATTTTCTGCTGTTTTCTGAATCATTGAGACATTCCTCTTTTCCTTCCCAATGTCAGAATCACCTTCTAACATGATCTTACCACAGAAGTCAACATTCATAGCTCGCTGTGCACTGGAAAACCTCTCATGGACCGAGTTGGTGCGCAGGGATGCCATAACATTATTCTATCTCAACACACTAGCTTGTTTCTGTAACCTTGTAAATATCTGAATGAGTTCCTAGAGCTATTTCTACTCCTACGCCGTCCATTTTTAGTCATTCTGTGCAGAAAGAATCCATTTGATTTTCAAGTTCTTATTCAAAGCATGAGAGGATCAAGATAGATGGGTTTTCAAAGCAGAGTTAAGTGCACTATCCTATAGCATGCATCATAATTGCATTTGTAAACATTGATGCAACCCTGTGTAACATTTGCAAGCATAATTCAACAAATTATCTGCACAAATTTCTATTTTGGGTGTTTGTGCAATACTCATTGTGAGCCAATCACACAGAAGCTCTGATGGCTTTACATTTTCTTTTATTCTTTATGAGACTAACAGGCTGTTATATAGCTCTTTTGTCAGGCTCTTTTCTCCACACTCCCAATCAGGAAGAGTAATGTTAAGGCTTTTTAAACTGACAGATACACGCTGCAATCAAGCCCAAAAAAGGTCTTTTTCTACTAATCTTTGAGCCTGGGTACAATTTGCAGGCTCCAGGCCTAACTCAAGTGACAGGCACAGCACAGACTACCTCTTTCCCTGCAAGGACTTTGAGTGAGACTCTTTATTCCTTGGGATGAGGAAAATGTGGGCTGGTTGGCAGGCAAGTCGTGAGAGCTTGTCGTGATCATTTTGGCAGTAGCAAGAGTGTACATGGTCCACCATTACTGTTCCTTTAATGATCTATTTAGGGTCCTGCTTGCTGGCTGTGGGCAGAAGAGGGTTATGGCATCATCATGAGGCAACGCGATCCATCCTTGCTTTTTTGTTTTTTCCTGAAAAATCTACCAAATTTTACCCAATGTAAAGTATACACTTGCTGACACCCCTCTCCACCATCTTGATACATTTCTCCTACTACAGTATAATAAACTCCCAGACCTCACTAACACATTTTGCACATAGTCCCAAATGGTTATGGAAATGTTTCCACTTTATTAAATGTAATAGGGAGCCATCTGTGGTCCACAGGGCCCTATAAGTACAACCCATGGGAGAGAAGACTTTTAACAGCTTACATTTTACATCTTTAGTCCTGCAACATGTAGGAGATTAGGATATTGGACTTAGGGCTGAAACAATCAGCTGTACAAATCAGAATTTACGCTTTTTGAAATTCCGTTGTTCTATTTCTAAATAGAAATTCCTAAAATCTGACTTTCAAGTAAAAATATAACAAATCCTAATGTCCTTGAGAAACCGCCTCTAGGGAATTCAACAAGTTTTGAAACTATGCTACTTATTCTGGCAAAAAACTGAAAGATGCAAGACACATTTTCAAAACCATATCAATCTAAGAAGGTAGCATTAAGTGTAATATATTAGTTACAAAAAACTCCACCCTGAGGCAGCTTTAATTACATACAAGAATAGTGCTTTAAAGTGATTGTTTTCCCTAATAATCTCTACATTTTCTAAAAGACAGAAGAGGGGAATTGAATTTGTAAGCTTTGCATTATTTAAGTAGCAGTTTTATTGTTAAGAGGGTAACCTAAGATACAGAATTCCTGTGTAGAATTTGCAATGAGGAAGTTACATGAAGTTACTGTATTAAAGCCCTCTTGAAAAGGTCAACCTGAGTGAAGGGGCTCATGCTAAGACAGAGTTATATAGATTACCCTTTAGCTAGTGTGTCAAAGATGGTTGGGAGACTTGGAAAGGAATAGATCGTTTCTGAGTAAATTTCACTGATTCTGAGTTGGGTCAAATATGTAATATCTATAATAAAATAGGTGTCATTTGCACATACTTTATAGAACACAAAGAGTTCAGAATTCATTATTAGCTTTAGACTAAAACAATATTCTTAAAGCTTTAAAGCATAGCTCCTCAACAGGGGGTCCGTGACAACTGGGGCATCCATGGAGGTTCTGCATGGGGGTCGCAAAAGTTTTGGTTGATTACACTTTTTTTTGTTATATTCCCCCCCTGCAATTTTTTCCACTAATTGAAATGTCTTTAAATATACATTAACATGAGTTAAAAACATTGTAGTAAACAGATAATTGGAGGCAGAAGATGTCTTTCAGTCATCAATGCACACATTCAGCGACACACAGGAGCTCTTTCAAGCTGGGCACCGTTTCATTCATAACACCTGTCCATCAACCAGGAATCAGAATCAGAAATACTTTATTAATCCCACAGCAAAATGACTTTCATTACATTATTCCATGTGTCATAAAGTGACTATAGGACCAGTTTGATATAACACAATTTCATACAATATGTATAATCCATCTCACCATCAATTTGGGGGTCCTTGGCCTGGAAAACATTGAAGACCCCTGCTTAACCCTCTTAAAATCCACCTCATTTTGGGTATTCCTCGTCTATTTTGCATACCCAAATGGAAAAGCACATAACTTAGGGACTGTATGACCAAACTACATGTGCAATACATTATTTGAAAGCTAACACACTCTAGTTTCTGCTAGATGCTGAATTACTTTGAATCTGTGGACCCTTATGGGCGAATGGAGTATAAATAATTGAAGATTGGATTTATAAAACGTCTTCTGGATGCCTTCAAAGGTATGTAGTTGTGGCTGCTTTGTTTCTTTACATTTTGACCTGCTGCTGTATCTGTGTGAATTGTGCTTTGTTGCTTGCTGTGTCCATAAAATAATGTTGGTGGTTGAATTGGGGAGAATCTAAGCTTTCCAATCATGTCTTACAGTACATGTCTATATTGGTAAAAATTTTACTGGTGTAAATTTATGCATTCTGAGTTATTACCCCCACTTAACATCCACCGGGTCGCCGGTGACCCAGTAGGTTTTGAGAGGTTAAAAGTCTGGTCAGCAAGGAAAAATCAAAGGATAATTTTCTATACCTAAAACTGATATATGTCCGCGGTGATTCAACGAATTAAGCATCAATCGGTAAAAAAAAAAAAAAAAAAAGTTTTGGTAGTAACACCTCACTCCTGACATCTTCCGGCAGTGACATCACGGTGTGGTAAGCCTAGCGCCATTTTCCTCTAGGCTTTTTACTTGAAAATCAATGGTAACTACTAGACACCCCTGCAATCAACAACAATTATTTAACATTTCAAGAGGACTTCACCATTGAAATTTGCAAGAGCTATAGTTGAACTGACAATGCCCACGTGCATGGCAGTTGGATGCTGTAATATATCGGTAAAAGTGAAAACAAAAAGTGTTATTTCACCTTTCCGATTCATGATCACCAACGGATGGGTTCGTCGTTGGATTACCAACGACAATTTGCCATCTAACTTCTGGGCAGAGAAAAAACACGTAATATGTAGCCAACATTTTGATGAAGAATGTTTTCAAGATGGCTTGGATAATAGCGCATTGTGACAAACACCAGATACAGCACCGGGACTTGCTCAACAGCCGATACCGCACCGTGACATCACAAACTGCTAGGTGGCAGTAGTGTTCTTTGACAAACATGGATGTCTCTGGTAAAGAACATCCAAATGAAATGACTTTTAATTTAAAAACACTTAATAACTGAACAGTATGTAATTATTTCATTGTTAAAGTACTTTCAGAAGTTTGAATTCTGAATATGACGGGACTTCTCCTTTAAAAAAACAAACAATCTGCCTCTTACAGCTATAGACACAGATTAAAGTGGGGAAAAGGTGGAAATGTACCCCACAGTTCTACAGTAATCCTCAACCTCCCTCCCTTGATAAAGTGGGTTAGCATTGCTGATAACACTGATGATTAATTTTCTGTATTTAGACTAATATATTACATGCTGCATTAAGAGCATGACTTTTAAGTGAAACCACTAAACCCATACTCCCCTGTTTCCCCTTGAAAACGTTTTCCTCACAGACTATTTATGCAGTTTTTCCTCTATGTTTATCAGTCACAAACAGAGCAGCACAAAAAATAAAGAAATGAATAAACTGTTTCCATAACCACCTTCTGAGTGGCTCACCCTCATCTCAGGGAATATAAAGGAAGCTGATATTGGAGAATATGCTCTCAAAACGCATATTCTTATTCAAGAATATTATTTTAAGATCCAGTGAGACCCAAGCTTATACAGGCTTAGGCCTAATGGGTTAAAGGGGGGTGCACGCAGTCTATGCCTGGTCCCTTTTGACAAACATAAAACATACAACAAACATAAAGCATCTGCTCACACTGCCAGTTTTCCAGCTTTTTATTTAAATGGTCAATACACTATCACAAGTACAGAGCAACAAAATTAACTCTCTGCATTTAACCCATCTCCTTTGGGAGCAGTGGGCTGCCATTGTGCAGCACCTGGGGAGCAGTGTGGGGTTAAGTGTATTTGCTCAGGGACCCAGAGAGGCAGTCCATGGGAGTGGGGCTCGAACTCAGAACCTCAAGTTTCTAAGCTCAACATCATAACCACTAGGTTACCACTCCCCATAGGAGGCATGCTGTCCAGGCTTCAGTCCATCTTAGACAATGACTCACATCCTCTCCATGACACACTGGTCCAGCAGACGAGCTCCTTCAGCGGAAGACTTCTCTTACCCAGATGCGACAACAGAGCGCCACAGGAAATCTATCCTACCTGTGGTCATCAATCTCTATAACGCCTCCCTCAAGTGACTCAGATCCCCCCCCCCCGTAATTGACATTTATGCACTATTTTTGCACACCACGAATCACTTTACTTGGATTTTCACTTTACTTGGATTTAGTTTTTACATATGCATATAGATATACATACATATATATATATATATATATATAACCGTAACTGGAGCGTGTAAGAAAAGTAATTTCCCTCTGGGATTATTAAAGTATTTCTGATTCTGATTAGCGTGAAGGGTCTTGCCTAAAGAACAACACTGGCAGCTCATGGAACCCAGGCCTCCTGTTTGAAGGACGGTGACTTACCAATTGAGCTAGCCAACCGCTTGTTTTCAGTCAGTTTTCCACATGCATCATTACGTGCTCAGAAGAACGCTGTGCAACTGAGCAATACAGAGGAAAAATAATCCTTGGTCAGGGCAGAGGCCGAGCTAATAAACCTATTTTAAATGGTGACGTCAAAGATTGGAAACCTTAACAGCATAAAAGATCAAGAGAATAGAAGCAAAGGGACAGAAATTAGCAGCTTCATAATTTGTAATGATGGCGCATAACAAGCCCTGCCCTCCTCAAGCTCAACGGCAATTAGAGCTTGAGGAGTTTCAGCCTAGCGACAAATTAATGCAGACTCTGTTTCCCGAGCAGAGGCACCAAACTATAATACCAATAAAGTCAGTCAATAACATCTTCCAGAAACGCTTCTGGGAGATTCTCTGAAAGTTGGACCTCGACTTTATCTTAACCTTTGCTCAGGAGCTGGCTTTGGCTGTCAAAATAATCTGTTCAGCCCTGTGCCCTTTGATTGTAGATTTGAGGTTTTGCTGTTTAGAGAAAGTTTTAGTTGTCTGCATCTCAGAATGAATCGATGGGGTTTCTTTAATCTGGAACCTTTCTGAAAATACGCTCATACTCTCACACCAAAATGAGGGTATCGTTCCCAGATTGTAAGGCAACATGCCTGTGTAAATTCCCAGTCATCCGGGTCATGGCAATCACACACAACCTTAAAGTGGACTGCAACCAGACAGAGTTAATGATCATGCTTTATGTATATATATTTATGTAAGTATATATATTTATGTATGTATCTATATATATATATATATATATATATATATATATATATATATATATATATATATATATATAAAGAAGCTTTATATTTTTTCATAATGACAACCTCTAAGTGAAGCTACTTAAAGAGTCTCTGAGAAGTATCTCTTGGTGATACTTGATTCGTTCATAAAGGATAATAACACTCAGCTTAGGAGAGAGATAAAGCATGACCTCTAACGCATAAGCTGTCCATATCTCAATTTACAGATATTACTATAAAATTTTAGGCAGACTGGGCCAAATATAAATTTTCCTAATTATCCATATCCATCTGTTTGCTCCATCTGGAAGCCTGGATATCTGAGTGCTGATCACAGCTGTTTGTTGAACCCACTTGTACGACACATAAAACATCATAGTTCACCCATTATGTGTGAACCCTCGGAAGAGTTTAAGTCTCTTAAAATAAAACACTTTTGTTTCTCTTTGATGTGTGGTTTCCCAATCAGCACTGGGAAAGACCTTGTTCTCTCCAGCTGTCGTTCACATACGATTTCACAGAGCTAACAGTGAGCTGACAAGACTTTTTCCATCCACAAACAATGATGACACAATGATTTTTTCCCAACCCCCAACTTTAGACTAAGGACTCTACTCTGTGTCGCCCAAGAAACCTGATTATTTCTTTTTGATTGAATTCCTTTTTTTCTTTCGACCAGTGTTTTTTTTCACTTTGAGAAAGAAGAAAAAAGAAAAAAAATTGGATTTGTTTCAGTGTAACTTTTCTATATTATAACATTCCAGGCCTACGGAAATAATTCAAAACTTTGGATAACTTTTTAACGAGGAGAAGTTGAAGGTTACTGAATCAAATTTGCTTCTTAATAATCATTTTATCTGTTACTGCTTAATAGCTTATATGTTCAATTAGCACACAAACATTACTTTAGTCTCTTAATAAGAAAATATTTCGCGCTTCATGACTTGCTTTCAAGCACATCATAGTTCATTTTAGTTCCCTTGCATTTTGATATCACATGCCAATACAAATACATTTAGTGAAATTTAGTGACCTCAAAGATGTAACTGTCCAAAGGATTAAGTGTAGGAAATGAAAAGGACATTCACCCTGGAGAGTGCAGTTTATCCACATGTTACGGTGTTTGTTTAGTTTAATTCATATTTGTCTTCAACATTCTGTACACAATACTGCTTTATGGCAATGTGAAAACAATGTCTAAGATTGTTGCCAATTTTATAAGAAAGAAAGCTGAGAAATCACACTAACTATACATATACTGTATATTCACAGCTTTCACCATCAAGCTCCAAATTGAGTTAAACTGCAGACTGTTTCCAGGGTTTTCAAGGTTTAAATGTAATCCATCTGAGGTCAATTGGACATCATCAAGAATGGCACGAGCATGTCTCTATAAGGTCCCACAGCTGACAGTGCTTGTCAGAGCACAAAGACCAAGCATAAGGTCATAAGCATTCTATGCAGTTCTCTGAGACAGCATCGTCTTGATGAAAAATTATGGGAAATTATATAGAAATTGTTCTGCAGTATTGAAGGTCCATATGAGCACAGTGGACTCCTTTCTTGGTAAATAGAAGCTTGGAACCAGTAGGGCACTTCCAAGAGTGGGCCCACCATATAAACTTAGCAAGCAGAGATTAGCCTTAGTTAGTAAGTTGCCGAAGAACCCCATGGTCACTTATTCCGAACTACAGTGTTCCTCTGTTGAGATGCTAAAACCTCAACAGAGATTTCTGTATGGTAGTATTGCCAGAGAAAAGCCAGTCATTATTAAAATGCACATGGCAGGGCATATAAGTTTGCCAAAGGGCCCCAGAAGGACTCCCAGACCATGAAATCCAGCATTTACAATTTTTTTGTCTACTCAGGTAAAATCTTAAATATTTGGTATGAATCCCTGGCATTGTGTGTGGAGGACACCACGTACACCTCATCACCAGACCAATATAATCCCTATAGTATGGTGATGGCAGCATCATGAAATAGGGATGGTTTTCACTAGAACACATTGAGGAATAGATGATTGCAACAATGTACAGAGATATTAAGGATAAAAGGCTGCTCCAGACTGCTCTTGGCCTCAGACTGGAATAACAAACCAAAAAGGCCATAGTCAGTATCTTAAAGAAGTGGCTTCAAAATACATATTTGAACTTGATTGGTCAAGTTGGAATTCAGATTTAAATCTAATAGAGATCTCTGACAGATGGGAAAAAATACTCTGCACAGATGTCTTCTATCCAACCTGATGGAGCTTGAGATGCACTCCAAGGAAGATTTGGCCAAATGGCCTTAAGATACACTATATTGCCAAAACTATTTGTCAGCCTGCGGTAAATCACATGAGCTTAAGGGACATCCCATTCTTAATCAATAGGTTTAATATGACGTTGGTTCACCTTTTGCTGCTAGAACAGCTTAGACTCTTTTGGCTGTCCAAATGTTTAGGAGTGTGTTTATGGGATTTTCTTAATCAAATCTAAGCCATTCTAGCATGATAAATACTACTGTCTGTGTTATGCTGCAGTTTTTTTTTTATTGATCTAAAAACCTTAGCTTGGTCAAATGTAAAGGGGGTTATCTAAAATATTCATATATTTTTTAAAACAAAGCTTTTGGGGGTTAAAACCCCCTCAGAACTAAACAAGGATAAAGTATCCCTTATAAGCAAGTTAATCCTGGATTAATAATAGGCATGGACTCTAAATTCAAGATATACCTTGATGTGAATAGTCATGGCTTAAAAACCATGGAAGTTTACCATCATATCATTCATGCAGTATACGTGTTGTTTTTTCAATAACTGTAATAAGAGAGATTGCTCAAGGTTTTGTGCAGTTGCAACATCACAACCGCTCTCCCCGTGCTCTCCTGTAGCTGCTCAGGTTGTATGACTGAGGAAGGAGGGGAGTGCCCTGCACTTTTGTCAATGTTTTCGGCCCTTACAGAGAGGGCGCAACATGCGCACCACTATGGCTGCACTGTGAAACATTAAAATAATTTATTCTGGAGTACCTCACTGCGGTTCTGCATTTGATTAGTTTAATCTTATCCCTTTGGTGCTGCACTGGTGTACATTTTGTACACTTGTCCACAGGGGTAGAACATGGGGTGGTGCGGTGGCACCCCTAGCCAGTCAGTAGCCAGTCAAATGATTGCTTGACCTATCTTTACATAACTCATCACATGTGAAACAAGCACTCCTATCTGAACCAGAGGGTGGCAGGACATTCCACTTGAGAGTGGAATGTGTTAAATAATTTGGCATATGGACTTTTGTTTTGTTTTTTTCTCCACCTATATTGCCTGCTTGCATTCAAAGCTGGATCCCCTGTCTGCTGGTGGGTCTGTAGTGCAATTTCAAAATCATTTTGACAACTTTCAGTGTAACCGGTGTCTGTGCCAAAATGGGCAGGACAGAGCCCTGGAGGATGGAGCCCAGAAGTCAGTCAGAGGGACAATACCTTTACTGCATAAGAAATGACCGTAGTGGCATGAATTTCAGCGTAGCAAGCAACGCTGTTGATCTGAGAAAGCTTTGTTATTTTACATGCATAATAAAAAATGGTTTTAGCCTAGGGCTGGGCGATATAGAAAAAAAGCTTATCGATAAAAAAAAATTGCTGCGACATCTTCATGTGCTCTGTGTTGTGGTTTGAGAGGGCGGAGCTTGGTGACGGCGTGCCTGCGTCCGCGATTGTGATTGGTTGGGAGGAAGCAGTAACTAGCATAAACCTACATGCTAGGCTACATTGAGAAGGAAGGAAAACTGCGTTTTTTTATCGAACTTTTATCGACTCTCTTTTTTTCTATTGCGCCACACGTCTATCGATCGATATATATTGTTATTGAATTATCGCCCAGCCCTATTTTAGCCCAAGCTTTCTTAAAGATTTTCTCACCTCTATGAGACAAACAGGAGGTATTTTTACATTCCTAGCGAAATCCAAAGCCATACATGTAGATTACAAATGAATGCCTCACCCTCAGCCTCACCAAAGCAACTTCACTTCATCAGCAACATCAGTTTAAAGGCAAAAACAACAAAAAACAAAAAAGAGAGAGAGAAGAAAAGAAAACATGGTGAATGACCCAGCGGGCTCTTTGGTCAGAGTTGAGGAATGTGGGGAAGTTTTCTGGGTGTTTAGATATAAACTTTAAATCTTTCATCTCTTCTTGTTTTACATAGCATACAGTATCTTTTCTATTTTAATAAGAAACAAATCCACAGATTAGATTTCTGAAAGGAACCCATCACATTTATCCAGGACCATAATGTGGTATTATTCACTCTTTCATACTGCTTTTACTTACTTACTTTACTACAATTTTTTTTTTTCTGCAACTTTCAAATGATGTTTATAGAGTTCAGCATGAAGATTGACAACATTAGTAGTAGGAGAGAGATTTTACTTGAAGGTGTCCCTGAACATTCAACTTCACCAATATGACAGTTTGCACTCCTTTAAATTTGGCATAAAAAAAAAAGCTTCTGCTCAAATTCACACAAAATCTGTAACTCGGGAATTTTCATCAGCTGGGTTCTAATCATTGGTAACATCTTCAGAAAGATTTGAACTGACATCCGACTTCACCAAAAAAAACGCACCTACAGGCACACGTTAAATGATACAAATGGGCAAAAGTGGGCATCTGATTTATTTGCTTCCTGTATGTTCATGATTTGGTTTTCATTGATTCTCCAAAGAGTCTGGGATGCCTTGCTGTGCATTAATCTTCCAGAATGACACACAGGACAAAATATCAGAAGCACATTCTTGGAGACACATTCTATTAGGAGAAGATACAAACGCATAAAAATAGCTTTTAAAAGGAGGAAAATCCCAGTTTGACAAATATAAACATTTTCTATTGTTGATACTGTGTGGAAACAGTCCCCTCTGATATTGAAAAGGCTTTAACACTATATCTTATCTCAGGAATGTATTTACTGTAGTCAAGGCTTTATGCACCGATGCCAAATATTTCTCGGCAAACCTTCTCATATCTGCATTCTCCCAACGCCACACTCAACAAGAACAGTAAATCACAAGAATATTTGACATTCCTACCTTTACCTCCCAGTTATTTTAAGCCTTGTGCAGTAAAACATACTTGCAAATAACTATGGGATCCCATTAAAGCATATTTACATTCTCATCAACTCCCCCACTCAAGGCACATCTAAAGTCTGTAAACCCTGGCTTTATGGCACTAGGTGGACAGCAAATGCGTGCTGTTAACCCAACCAGCTGTGAAGAGCAACAGCCATACAGAGGAAAAGATCAGCTATCAGACAGGCAACGGCAAATAACTGTCCCTTGGCAAAGCTGCAGTAATGACCTCCAACAAGAATAAAGAGGGCATGACAGCTAACCACAATGCTAATGATATTCCCTTTTTCAGCTCTAAAGAAGTAGGTATAACAGTACGGTCAGAAGTGGGGCTGGATTAATGAAGAGGCCTGAGCGAGTCCCTCCTGTTGTCTCAACCATTCCCAAAGCTGTTTAAGTTGCTGCTGTTTTTTCTATCAATAAATCTTTCCAAGAGGAAGAGTAATCCATCAGATTTATAACCAGAACAAATATGTTTGATGTCTAATTTAAACGCAGTTAAGACTCCTAACAAAAATATCCAAGAATAGCCCTTTACTTAAGCACCAAATCATCAAAGAACCAATCAAGCTCTGACTTTATCAGCCACCTGTGTCGAGAACAAGGTATTTTCTTACAACTATTACTCTGAGCATGCTAGACGATGTGGAGGGGAGCACAATCCCATCAACTGACATGAAAATAAAATCTCCTAAAATTCTTGCTGGTGGTTTTGCACATTTTATGATTTTGTTTGGTTCAAATGTGTCTTCTTTTCAGCACAAAATGGAGCCTTCCTCCATGAGTGTTTTCATGGAAACTAAAGACCAAATGAAATATTCTATGTTTTAGTCCTAATCCATTATTAGAAGAAATGTTTTAAAACTCCTATAAACAAACATTCTAAGCATGTAAACTAAATCATACTGGCGAGCTGAACATTTATCTGAACAAATAGGAGAGCCTCTGGATACAGTGATGTTCTGGCATGAATTGTTCTTTGATCATAATGAATTTTATGACAAATCCACTAAATAACTGTCTTTCTAATCAAATCAAGCAAGTTAAGCAGTCAGAGCATTTTTTGAGTTCAAGGTCAGTTTAATAGAAATCAAACTTTGTATGAAGGATTTGGATATGGGTGCATTTGTCTTAAATTATGTCTGTCTGTCTGTCTGTCTGTCTGTCTGTCTATTATTTTCACAAAATGCATATTAGTTTATTTCACTAAATGCATTCCCTGTTATTTAGAAACCTGCAGGATGTTGAATTTCCTGCATGTTTTTTCATTAGAACGGGGTTCCCAAAGTGGGGTCAGGACCACTGATCTCTATTTATTCACTGGACTGCTGATTGCCCGAAAAAAGTGAAGCCACAAGTCGCCATATTGGTACTCCCCACTCCCACGGAGATGCGTAGTAAATATAGTAGTTAGTAGTAGTACTAACCAAGAAAATCTATATATACTGTACATTGATGTATCCCATACTATAGTATTTAGCATATCATTAGTCTGGATATCTTGGACCGACTCAAAGACATTGACAGAGTTAAGGCTGTTTACTGATTACTCGAAGAGGTTCGGAAGTACAACCACTTGTACGATGCCTCAGACAAATTATATAAAGATGCAAAGGTCTCTGCCAACTCCTGGGGGGAGATCAGCCAGAACCTGTTCCTCTTCGATGTCTAGCAACTCTTGATCCATCTCCCTGACCGTGCTAACTTGCAGACGCGCCATTGTTGTTTTGGAAGATAAACACTCCCACCGGTGCCGCCAAAGTTCTCGTGACCATCCGCCAAAGGTCTCACGAGTTCTCGAATAGGCTAGCCCTTGTGCGGAAACTGCTGTGCATCCCTAGAAATTCCAGACCGACGGTGCAGAAGCATACCAGCAAAACTGGTTTGCGATCAGACGCAAGCGGCATTTGATGTGTGCGGATGCAGAATTCTAATCTTTCCTTTAGTCATCGACATTGTGTCTAACGTTAGAAAATAAAAAGCAAAGTAAATAGAAAGTAACTAATTGCGAACTGTCAATGTAGTAATTCTTTATTAAGTGGATGACGTAGTAGTTTTTGCAATGTCTGTTGTATTTTTCATTTGAAAAAGTCATGTGCTGAAATATATTGCATGTTATATTGATGGGAAAAAAGCAACTCAAAAATGTTTAAAGGCTAATGCAGAGAGATAGCATACTGCAGCATTATCAGACATGTACTTGCAATTTAGTCTTGATGTAAAATCTTGTAATCATATGTTATATGTTATTACCATAACAATGTAATCAATACATGTACAGTATATTACATTTACATCATCAATTTAGCACTTTTGGAACATCTGTATTATTATGCTCAATTAACACAGTAATTTTATTGTGACGGATTTGTATGATATGTTATATTACATGATTTATAGACTTCATACTGACTATGCAATGGGATGAGTCTTTTTTTATTACAAGTTAGAGTAATCTACTTATGCTATGAAACAGCAAGAGTGTGTCAAAGTGAAGACGTTATCCTTAATGTAAAAGTCTTAAGTTCCCCTGAAAATGAGAATATCGTTGTTGTTCGATACTGTAGCACACATTATGTTTACATTGCGACCGGTCTAACTAGGGAGTACCAATATGGTGGCTGGTGGCTTCACGTGAACCCTGTACTACCAATGTGCAATCAACAATCCCGTGAATAAATAGAGATAAGTTTTTAGGACCCACTGGGGGTCACAAGACACCAAAGTTGGGGGTCGCAAGTTTTTTTTTGACAACCATCGTGAGGTGATCCCTGAGATATATATTATATTAAATGACATAAATGTGCATGAAATAATGAGAAGTTGGATTTATCTGTTTATCCAAGACATAATTCAAATATTACATATGCTGTGAAAATGCAAAATGCACATATTTACACATCCCAATATATATTCTAAAATATATTTTATTGTCTTGCAGAAAGTAGGTCCTGGGTTTGAATCTAAGCCCAGCGTCTTTTTGCATGGAGGTCACATGTTCTCCCAGTGCATGAAATGGTTCTCTCCCGGTACCCCAGCTTCCTGCCACAGTCCAAAAACAAGAGTGTTAGGCTGGAGAGCAGCTCTAAATTAAATCCTTAGGTGTGAGGGTGTTAGTTAGTGTGCACGGTTTTGTGTTTCTGTATTGGCCTGCGATGGACTGGCGACCTATCCAGGGTGTAACCTGCCTTTCACCCAAAGAATGCTGGAGATAGAAACCGGCCTCACCGCGACCCTGATGAATGAAGTGGGAGAAGATGGATGGATGAATATTTCAGTATAGTTTTTTAATGATCAGTATATTTAAAATGAGTTTAATTACATAATTTTTATACATATATTGATAAGTAGGGAGTTTTATGGGTGTTTATCAGTATGTTACATTGTTATTATTTGGGGTCACAGGCTGAAATGCTTGGGAAACCTTCTTTAGAAAATCCCCTTCCTTTGAACACCCCCACCACCCCAATGAAGCCCATGGTAATTCACACTTTACTGGTGATCAATATAGAAACAATTTCATCTAATGTTTATGCAACGTTGTTTGTATTTATACCCTAGTTAGGTATGATCAGGTTTTTCTAATTATTTGTTAAAAGAATGTTGGTTCTGTTGAAATGTATTTTCTAATTAGATAAATTTGAGGTGTCAAAATAGGACTGCTGCTTTCTTAAGATTCTTACTGTGAACATCATAAGTGGTGGGGAGAAGAGGTCAACATGGAAAAAAGCACAAGACAATGTTTTCTTACCAAACTCCCTGACTAAACTTATCTTTTTTCTTCTGCTCATGGTGCCTCCCATGCTTTATCACCCCATGTTGCTCTTATCAGAAACCACCACAGTGTGAAAATGCTGATAAATACCGAAACAATATATTAATAATAATAATAATTCAGCGCCTACCTTTTTCTTTGAAGCCTCAGACTTTTTGGACATATTTCTTAATTTTTTGTGCAAGTGATTAATCACCTGTAAACAAAAAAATAAATAAATAAGATATAGTTTTGGTTGATCAGTAGGTATGCATACAGTGACTTCTTCACTACAAAAAATGTAAATCTGAATGAGACATTTTTTCTTAATTTAAAGCTACAGTGTGTAATTTTCAGCGACATCTAACGTCCAGACTGCAGACTGCAGCAACATGAAGATCTCCCCCCCAACGCTTCTCCCCCCCCAACAGTACAGCGAGCGTTACGGGACAAAATGTCTTCCACGGCGTCCGCATCACCTACCTTCTCAAGTGATGAGGTTTGTTTACATAGATAATTTTACAGATAGTATTTCATTAGTCTGTGTGTTCAGTACCGTCTCAATTCATCTCTCTCAACTTGCCGTAGTTACTTTCGAGCGTAATGGGCGATCTCGCAATCGCTAGTTTGTTGGCTCTGCGCTGCCGTAGCGCAAAGATGTCTGCCTCCATGGCTGCGAGACCCGCTCCTATGTAATTATAAATAACGAAGTCTAAGGCAACGCAAATATTAAGGTAAAGAGGCTGAGCTCGTACATGATGATATATAACATAGTTATGTATAATATATTACATTTCTGACTGTATATCCCTGTAATTATTACACACTGTAGCTTTAAGTGCATTTTTTCTTGAATTGAGAAGATAAATGAGACACAATGCCAATGGAATAATATAATTTACATTGAAAATAAGAAAAAAAAAAACAATTGCATTGTCTTATTTCCAGTGCATTTATCCAAGTTTCTTATTTTAACTAATTCCACTGGCAAATCATCTTATTTACCTCCTCAAATTAAGGGTAAATATACTTGACCTAAGACATATTTGCTTATTTCTAGGTCATTTTTGCAGTGTTTACCTTTGCGTAACAGAAGGAAATGAGGAAAAGAGGCAAGACGTAACCAAAAACAAACGTGCACACCACGTAGACCTTTTTCTGGCTCTGATCCGGCCACACTTCCCAGCAGAAAGTTTCGTTATTCACCCCATGGAAGAGGTTCTGGTAGTGCATGATGGGTGCTGCCATGGCCAGGGAGAGGATCCAGATCACCACCACGCCGATCAGAGCGTGCCTCGCCACGCGGATGGAGGAGGACTTTCTGGAGTGCACGATGGCGATGTACCGGTCCACGGACATGGCAGAGAGGGTGAAGATGCTCACGAGCATGGACACAGTGAAGAAGTAGTGGATGAATTTGCAGATGAAGGCTCCCAAGACCCAGGTGTTCATCATGTAGATGGTGGACTGGAAGGGGATGCAGAAGAGCAGGTAGGAGAGATCAGCGATGCTCAGGTTGAGGATGAAGATGTTGGTGGTGCTGCGCGGCTTGCCGGGCTTACTCCGGGCGAGCACGGTGATCACCATGGAGTTACCCAGCACGCCCAGTGTGAAGATCAGCAAAAACACCAGCAGCGTGATGAAGTTATCCGTGCCGATCCCGAATAAACGTTTATTATCTCCATCCTCTTCCAGGTCGGTGAGGTTCCACTGCTCTCTAAGGAGCCACACGGGCTCTGACAAGTTCATGATCTATTTTTTTTCCTTCCTTTACACCACCGGCTCCAGGCGCGTCTCCATTAGCGCTCCTGCTGGGTTTCACTCAAGGTTTTACACTTTATATCAAACCCACCGCTTTTCCTTTGAACATCACTTTAAATCTATGAGGTTAGAAATCAATATTCCACAGCTGAACAGCTTTCTGTGCGGCATCAACTCTCTGCTGCCAGCGGCGGCACCTTGGAGCGTCTCCGTCTTCTCTTGCGCTTCAGACGCGTCTGCGCTCCTCAGCATCTGGACCTGGTCTCTCATTTTAAATCAGGGGGGCTGGGCTGGGCCATCAGCGTCAGCACCTATACCACCAACCATGAAATGCTGCGATGAAGGGGGCTGTGGACCGGCACGGGAGGGGGGTCAGGAGAGGAGGGAAAAGAAATGGGCTACTTATTCTAATGCGTTTTATTCCTCCAGTTTCTGAATACATCCTTGTATAATTTGGATGCCAGAGGTCAAAAAACTTTTTTTTTTCAAGCAAACTGGAGCTAGGAGCATAAGAGATGTTATGCCTGGAGGGTTAAACAAAAGGAGGATTTTACAATAGCTGTTATTCGAAATTAGCTACAAACGACTTAGAGAAGCTTCACCGCTTGCAAGAGGAAAAAAAAACATTTCCCACAGTTTTTCATTAAATGGTGCATAACCTACTCTACAGATTAAACTATTAATATGAATTTACCTGACTCACATGAAGAAAAATAGTAGTAGCATTTTGACAACTGACTAAAATTTATATATATATATATATATATATATATATATATATATATATATATATATATATATATATATATATATATATATATATATAAACTTGCACTGTGAAATTTATAGGAAAAAGTAAATTCCTGTATGAATAATAGAGAAGTTTGTCTTGATGGTTTTATCTTGTTCTGTTAATCCACTGATATAGTGACTGTGGTAAAATGGAAGCCTGGTCCTTGATAACTTCATTCTGGTTTAAAACTTTCCACAATTTTATGTCTTACCTGTCTGTAGTATTTCTTTGTCTTCTGAATGCTTTTTGTTCACTGATGTTATCTAGCAAATCTCTCAGAGATTAGATTACACACAGGAGGACTCTGCTTTCTAATCAGGAAAATGACAAAAACTTATTGACATTAGTGGTATCGGATTTATGGAGTCAAAAAGAATGAGCACTACATGTGTTTTGGCTTTTATTTATGCAAAGATCCACAAAAAAATCAATAATTTATCTGTTTCCTTTTTCACACAATGAAAAAAGAGGACAGTTGATTCAAGTTGAATAATCTGCAACAACTGGAAACAAATAATCAAATTAAGTTGATCCTAGTTAATGTATTAAGTATACAACTTGAACACTTTAAGTTGAGTCTATCAAAGAAACATTTAAAGTGTTATTGGCAAATATCGCGAACAGTTTTGCACCAATAAATATATATGAAGCATGTTTGCCGTCTTTTGAAACTTAACAGGGAATATTGGTTTTCTCCTTAAAGTGGAGCTTGGTGTTGTTATTGCAATATGCATAGTTAGTGTGAGGGATTGCCTTGGAGTCAATGAGTCGATGCAATCAACTGGTTTTCCTTAGATAGAAAATTTCTCTAACTGGTTTAATTGTCTCTGTAAAGTGCCTTGAGATGTTTACTGGTATGATATAAATAAACTGAATTGAATTTGATTGAATGGTCAGCATTATTCTACCTTATTGAATCAGGGAGGTTTCCTGATTTAAAAAAATGGGGAAAGTGTTTTTATAGATAAGTCATTACATGAAACATCTCAAACCTCATCAGGTTACCATGGATGTCTATCACAAAACTACATGGGTAAAACCATACATAATGTGAAGCTTAACGCTGTTGAATCTCAGAATATTATGAAGACCACTCATTTTTTCCCCTTATAAATGGTGATCATTTTGGTCCAACTTCATTTAAATTATGGAAATTTTGCCATTTGTCATGCCTGCTTTCTAAGTAACCAATTATTAGCTTGGAGAACTGTCACAAATATAATTCTAATAAGGACCACATTTTCAATACTCACATATTCTTAACAAAGAAACAACACTTTTCTAAATCGTACCATTTACTTAGAACCCAATTTTAGACATAAAATGCGAAGCTCCAATCACAACTTTTAATCTACTAAAGACAAAACTAAAGACATGATCAACATTCAGTCAACATTACCAGTATGGAAAGATGGAATCATATAAATCATCTGTCCTCTAATTTTATGCCAAAGTCTGTAAAACATTAAGACTTGAAAGGCTGTAAGAGGTAGGCACCAGCCACCTGGACCCCAAAGAACAAGTGGTAGAAGATATATGAATGGCTTTGAAACAGGGTATATGAAGTTCCAGTCACATTAACACTCTTTTAAAAACATTGGGTGGGTATTCTGGTAAAAAAAAAAAAAAAAGATAAATAAATGTAATAAGAGCATTGTGTGTGAGTTAGACTTCTGCTGCAGCATAAACTGTCTTTAAATAAAATTTAGCTTTAAAATATCCTTTGTTTATACACAAAAACTGTGCGTTATTTATCCACAGGTGCAACAGCTTGTTCTGCATAAAGGAACAGCATCTTATAAAAGTATTTTAGAAAAAAAAACAAGTCCAATAATGAAAATGCACATCGAAATCTCAGCCATAAAGATCCTTCTTGGTCAGAGCTCAAAACAGGAGGATGCAGTACTTTGAGCCAGACGATACAGTTCGATTTCTCAGAATGTTTTATTAATAACAGAATCGGGTGTCTCAGGCAGAATCTCTGGGGGTGGAGACAGCAGGTTAGTCACCACGTCTTTCTGGTGGTGGATGATCACAAACGAGTGAATTACTAACCTGGTTTTATAGTTCAGTTTGTGTCCAGATGATGAGGATGTTGCTGTCTAGCTCTTTTATTCAAGCAAAATAAATAAATAAAAAATCAGAACTTAGGGAGACATCTCGTGCTGCACATGTTGCATGAGGCTTTTTTGGAAGACTTTAAATGTGAAGTGTAGAGACTTTTGATATACAAGGTTAAAAGCATATATTAAACTCATAAGTCAATCTGTAGATACTGAAGTCACTTCATGGTACACCTCTACTCCCTCAGTCATGATGCCTATGTCATCTGGAGGTCCTTTTAATCTCTCTCTTTCCTTCCAAATAACAAACACTGCCATGGTGAATGTCCTTAGCTCTGTTTCAGCACCATCCACAGTGCTGCCCTGTAGTGATATAAGCCATGTGTTACAACTTAAATACTGTAACCTATCCTTGATTACAGAATTCTACAGTAAAAGCTAATGAATGCAAGAATCAAGTTAAAGATTATTGCGATCACCCCCACACCACCATTGGGGGTCGCAGATGTCGCGGGTTGGCCCCTCCTGAGATCCTTTGCTGTTGGGGTCCCTTTGGGCATCTGGGGCTTTGGGTCCCCTCGCCTCGGTGCTCTGGAGGGGCACGTATTCAGCTTTTCACAACCTATTGAGCATTTTTCCTTAGGATAAAATTAACATGCACAAGTGCACTCTCACAAACAACTACAGGTGCTTCGTTCCAGGTACTTAGAGATTGACTTCTATACAGAAAGCCCATATTCTTATCTTCAGCTTCCACATTATACATGTCAGATTAAATAATACCAATTATACTTCAGCGACAGTATCAAGGTGTTACTTTGTTGTATCTCTTATACTATATCGGTTGTGCTGTTCTTTAGACATCTCTTTGCAGGTGATGAAGCAGACTGATGATGTTTTATCTTCATCTCCCTTTTATCTCCTCTTTCTTTCATCTATTCTTCTTTTTTTCTGTTTTTCCTTTCCCTTTCTACTCACATTGCAGTGTCCATAAAATCTGTAATACTGCCTGCATGAATTATAATAAAGCTATTTGTTTGCATAAATCAAGCGGAACACTGTGGCGATAGCACTACTACTTCACTTATGAAAGCAAAATCTGTTGGGCTCTGTTTTTGGCATTAAGACAATTATTCTTATTGCCACATCGGCAGACAGGACACTGTAAAAAAAAAAAAATAAACATATTCTACATTCAACACCATTGGTTTCATTCACTTGTTGTTTTCAGCCTTTTGAATCCATAATCTGTTGCTTTCCATCACCAGCTGCTATGTACCATTTTTACTGTAGCTGCTTAAAGTTTTGTTATTTTCTTAGTTTATATGACAACTTACATATTTGCTGCTGAAGATTCTCAGTCATCCAGGTCATAGTCATTCCAAAAAAGTTACAAAAATACTATATAAAGCTTCAAACTCAACACTAATTGTGACATTTTGAATAGAAAAAGCTTCCTGGATGGGAAGCGAAATGTCTTCAAACAGTTTTTTGCTTTAACCCCCATAAGGATGGTGTTGTGTTATTTAAGTTTCCTAAGGACCCTACACTGCTTTCAAAGTGGGTGAAGCAGTTCAGACAAGATCGGGAGAAGTTGGAGCACTCCATGGCATCTATTCTGTGCTTTAAATATTTTGGGATGTCTTTGTTTTTTTTTTGTTCTCTCATTGAAAGTCGCTTGTTTGTTCAGTGAAACCCTTACATGAGCAGCTGCAAATAGCAATACCTACGGAACCCCCCTGAGGGAGTGGGAGTAAAATGAGCAGGTGTAAGAGCCAGACATGGACCTATTGTTATTAAGAACCTACCAATGTAGCTCCCAGTGCTTCCCCTTCCAGCTCCACATACTGTATGTTAAGATAAGAAAACATTTAAAAATATTCGGCAAAGAACTTAAGGCTGATGTGGAGCTTAGATTGTAGTTTGCTGCTGTCCTAGAAAATGATCCAAAGCTAATTATTATTAGCTTCTGTAATAATAAAGTCAGAGGCTAATTGATGATAATATGGTGGCTCTGTGTTCTTTATTAGGTGGTTCATAGGTTTGTGGTTTTAAAAGGAATTTCTGAAGAATTTATGCTGTTTTTTTGTTTTGTTTTCTTTTTATGGAGGTGGTGGGCTTTCACATTGTTTTTGGAAACAGACAGATCTGACAACCCTGGGAGTAAAGGACGAGTGGAGTTGCCAGCTATACCTTTAAGAAAATAACGGATAATTTCTTGTAACAGCTTTGGAAGATTTATTTATTTAAAGCATTATATACTACTTTATACGGTAAATGAATAACTGTTTTAACTATATGTACCAGAGGCATTGCAACCACTCTGAAGGCTAGAGGTCAACTCTGGATAGTTCTATCCTGTAAAGTGTGACGCCTCCATATTCCTCAGCATCACTACCCTCTTCTGAGCTTGAACTGTCTGATAGTTAACCACACAAACCATTGCCAGACTAGATGTTCTAGAACAATCACCAATGTTTTCATTCATCTCCATTATGTTCATCCTTTGATGTCAGCACAAAGGTGTGTTTAATAATTCCTACCAATCCCAACAGTTTCAATGTAGAACATTTTTAATTTTTAATATGAATCCAGTCAACAGTCAATATTTAGAAGAAGTTTGCATCATGGCGTTACATGTGGGATACTCAAGCTGTATCATTTTAACAGGCTCCCTTCCCCACTGCAGATCATAATGCTCAATTCCAATTTTTTTTTTTTTTTTTTTTTAATGTAAGCTAAATCTTTTTGTGAAGTATTTGCAAATCCAAAGTAAGCTGCATGTGCAGAGGAAAAATTACAACAACCCAGAACACTTTGGTCAAAAAAAAAAAAGGTTTTCTAGTTTTGAGTGTCAAAATAAAGCCTTTTATTGTGTCAGCTTTTGCACGAGGGAAGCACGTGAATGTTTTAGGGAGCCTTTGCTGCCTGTTTTACATAAAGGTCTATTTGAGTTTAGGGACACAGGCAGGATTGGAGGGTGATGCTAACATCCTTCAGAACTTTAGGATGTTTAAGTCAGGTTTTAATTATAAATGGCAGTGCCTCTACTGTGGACTTCTAAGGCGGACATTCCCTGGAATTCTGCGCATCCCTTGGCAAAGGGGACAGATCGCCATGTGCTAGGTAATCGTCAGCACTGTAAAGTCGGTGCTGAAAAGTTTTCTGACTACACGATGGTGCACAAACTGCCTTGAGGTGACGTGTTGTGAATTAGTGCTATATAGATAATGGAATTTAATTGGTCACTTGACCTCCTCCAAAGACAAAAAGCACATATTTGTACCATATTTGCCTGCAGTGGGAATGGGGCATTTGACTCAACATAAAATGTAACTTTCAAATATAAATCTGTGACTTCAAGGTGAACTCATAAATGTACATTTCCATCGCTATACTAAATCATTATATCATTCTACTAAAAATATGTTTCTGCAATTAATGTAAACAAGTCCAGAACATTAACCAGAAACATAATACTCCTTTTGCAATGTAATTTTTCTATACTTTGTATTCTGTTTAGTCTGTGTGGTAAAATGTGGATTATTGAAAGGACTGTACTTTTAGTGCAACATGGATGTGAATCCAGTAGATATGTGGTGACAAGAATCTGAGCGATTAAATTTGATGGCCTTTAAAGAATGAAAAATTCATAAGAGAGCTTAACATCACAGCAAGGACTGCAGGTGCTGACCACAGGAATCACCTCAGTATTTCTTCTTCACTAAACAAAAACATTGCATAATAGACAGTAAGCAATAAAACTCTAACAAAGAGCAAGGTTTTTCATTTTCCTGTGGGAATAAAGCAACAATGAAGCTTCACAATATTGCAAATAGTCAATTTTCCTTCTGGTCCATGGAAAGACATTAAAATATATAATATAACATAAAGATAGTATCTTGCCAATAACAGAAGCGAAGATAAACCAGAATGGTGAAAATAGTCTGTGATAACCCTAAATAAAAGTTATAACGTCAAGAAAAAACTTTACATTTTATTATCCCTGCTGCACATTCTCATTGTTTCCAACTATTAGATTGTTTTGAGATTTGACTTACTTTTAGACAGGTCTCTTAATGTGGAGGCCAACTCAAACTAAAAATCAAATTCAGTTTATTTTTATTAATTGTTTATAAAAACTCTAAAATCTATTTTTTTGTTTTTAGAGATAGAAGATACCACAAAGGACATGGAATTTAAACTGTAAGGGAATCTATCCATCTTCTGCACCTTATCTGTCATCATTATGAGGAGCTGATGCTGATCTCCAGCAGTCTGTGACCAAATGTGGGCTACACCCCTGACAAGTCGCCTGTCCATCGGAGGACACAAGGAGACATATCAATGCACACAGACCCACACCCAGGTGTAGATTAGGGACATCATAACTTAACAGTCATGTTTTTGGACTGTGGGAGAAAGTCAGAGTACCCAGAGAGGACGTACGCATGCACAGGAAGAACATTCAATCTCCATGGAGAGAGACCCTAGGCTGGGAATCAAACCCAGGATTTTTGTGCTAAAAACTGCATCATTGTTCAGCCATATTTTGAAAACATGTTGTATGTTTCATCCACTTTTTGGCTATTTTGTATTATTTCATAGCATAAAACCTTGATTAAACACTTTAATGTTTGTGGTTATGAACCCAAAATATGAGTAGATTGAGGGAGTGTCATGATTTTTATGGAGGTTGATAGAGGACACAAATGCAGAGACCGGAAGACAGAGGTGGATCTTGCAAATTCAATTAAGTAACTGAGTGAAAATAGAAAGAACCCAAAACATCAGGGAAAATTCATGTGGGAAGCCAAAGATGAGGGGAAAAAGCAAACAACAACAACGAACTAGCACTGAGATCAGATTCGTATTGGACTCAGGACCACATAGCCAAGTGGCCTGGGTCGTATTGGAAAAAATCAGATCTGTGTTGTTCAGACAGCCATGAAAAGATCAGATACAGGTCGCATATTGGCCAAAAAACTGGATTTGGGTCACTTCAGATTGCAGTGTGAATCTAGCCAAACTAGAAGGATGCCAAGAGGAAAGGAAACAAGCGCAAGGGGGTAACAGAGAATAAGTAAAGAACGCTTGAATATAATGGAAAATAAACCAAAGATCAAGAAAACAAAATAATTAATAACGGAAAACTAAAAACTCAGAGTCCCAAAAGGGGAGAACCATGACAAGGAGTATGAATGTCAATGTTAGAATTGTCTTTATGAATCATGTATCTGCTAGTTAAATCTTTATAACACCCGCTTGTTATGTATTAATGCTAAAGTTTTCCCAATCAATTTATCTAATTAGGATAGAGTGGATAATTCTTAACAGACAGCTTTGTCAGTTTGAAATGTTATTCTGGCTACTGACTTTCTGAAGACTCGAGTCCGATGGTATAAAGCGCTGCCATTTTGTAACCTGAGCCATTTTCTCTAGTCTGAGTAAGATCAATTCTGTTAAACCTGTTAAACTATGTGTTATATCATTTAATACATATACATTATGAAGTGTTATTTAAAGTGCTTGTTCTGAGTGATCTCTTCACAGAAAAGAATCGGGGGAGAGGAAAGCAGAAAGGTGTAAACACTGAGCTTCCCATTACATCAGTTTATTAAATACTGTATATTAGATTCTTGTGAATCTCAGCAGGAGTGTTTTTGTGTGGGTGTTGCATGTTCTCCCACAGCCTGTGTTTGGTTTTCTCTTGGGTATTCTAAATTTCTCACAGAGTCCAAAAAAAAAATAATTTTAATTTAGAAAAAGAACCCATAATGCATGTGAACTTTAGTTAGACATGCCTAATCTCAACCCACGTCAGATACTGGGAATGACCAGATACAGGAAATTCAGAGAGAGGGCTTTTCTTAAATTTGTCTGCGTTGCTTGCCTCATATGTCTTTGGAATAGAGTATTCATCAGCAGGAGCAATGCTATTTTTACACTTCTTTTTCTTTTTTTATTTCCCCTTTAGATATTCCTTTGTTTTCTGAAATATATCCACCACAGCGCTGGATGAAATATCAACCCAAGAGGCTGGCCTTTGCATTGCAGTGTAAGAGATGTACTTTTTCTTCCCAACCCTTTATTCTTCAAACATTCTTTGCTCTCTGTAGCTACTGGATGCCTTAATTCCAACAGTCATTGGCTATCTTACATTTTATTTTATAGTTACTATAGGAAGATGTGGGGATAAAGAAATATTTTCTCTGATGATTTTACAAGATATGCAGAGGAGGCAAGGCATCTTCCTCTCAAGGTAGTTAGTTTAACCTTTCAACTACCTGAAAACATCATAGCATTTCTACAGTTGCCTTTGTAGAAATGAGGTACCTTAATTTTTCTTACCAATGGAAAATATTTTGATGAGGTCAAGAGAAGGTTGTTCCCAGTAAAAAAAATGAATTACAAATGTTCCTCCTTTACCCTTTACTAATGACGATGTGCTTAAGCCAAGGACACAGAAAGGAACTTAGAATCTGAGAACGTGATTCATGTTCTGCTTAATATTTTTTTGCACCCACAAGTGTCATTGTGCTCTTTCTTTCTCTGTAACTTACAAAAAAGGTACAAATGACCTCTTGTTTAGTGTGGAAAATAATTTTAAATCAAATTAATTCACAGTTTTTGCTTTTGGTGCTATAATATATACACAATAAGTTTTGTGTATTAGTAAAGCCAATCCTTCTGATGGAGAGTTTAGGTTTTTTATGCAGATATGTGTGCTCTTTAATGTAGGTTAGAATAGGGTCACCTCTGATGGATGATTCCTCTGGCCAAATGAGAAATCACATAACGTGGTGTGCTTTGTTGGGTATCAGAACTGATATCTGAGCTGCATTTTCTTCTTTATGCCTGTATATCCCCATGGCTATAAATCCAGATCTAGCTGTAAGTCGTAGCAAGATGGTAATGAATATCTTCCTATCGAGAAAAAAAAACATATGAAAAACCTTGTGACTTTTCTTTCTTTTTCCAGCTTTTATTGTCAATACACTGTCACAAGTACAGAGCAAGGAAATTACCTCTCTTCATTTAACCCATCCCCTTGGGCAGCAGTGGGCTGCCATTGTGCGACACTTGGGGAGCAGTGTGGGGTTAGGGGTCTTTTGCTCAGAGACCCAGAGTGGCAGTCAGTGGGAGTGGGGCTTGAACTTCAGGAACCTCAGGATTCCAAGCTCTATGCCCGAACCAATAGGCCGCCACCATTATGCCGTTACTCCCCCGCCACTAATCCTGGGGTGACCAGACGTCCTGTTTTTTCCGGACATGTCATAATTTTCATACCTAAAAAAATGTCCGGGGGTAGGGGGATTTCAAAATCGTCTGGGATTTTGGTCAGCTACAGTGCAGCAGACCGAGCCGTGAGCACCGCTGTGAAGTTGGATATTGGATATTCAAGCTCCGCGGAGTCAGCGGGATCTAGCAAACGGTTCATCCGACTGAGGGACTCCAATGTCGGCCAGCGTCTCTCAGCTGCTCCATCCTCCCACACGCAGTGGTGCAGTTAGGGACCGTCAACAAATCTTTGAACCAAGCACTCTTGAGAAACAAAAATCAATAAATTCCTTATCTTATGACCAGCTAAGATGAAACTAATATAAAATCATGCCAATAAATAACATATGTAACACTTTCTTGTATGCAATTTTAAGCCATTTTCAATTATTAAGATATGTTTAAAGACAAAAGTTGGGACTTTTCTTCAATAGCTTCCAGGTCATGTGACCTAGTGACTCAAATTCTTTTTGAAATTGTTTTACCTCATTAGCCTGATGAGGCACACTAATTTTTATTCCATTTTAAGCCTTTGCATATTTTTTTACATTTTTATTACAAAAATAATTGATATTTCCTCAATAGCTTCCAGGTCATGTGACCCACTGACTCCAAATCTATGTCAAATTGTTTATCTACTTTAGCCAGATGGGGCACACTCATTTTTATTCAATTTCAAGCCTTTGTATATTTTTGAGCAGGTGGGGGGAAGCATACTGTCACCAGGTCGGGTTAAGTCGCTTCATCCCAGGCTGGCTCCGGGTCTGGACCCCGGAGCTGATGGCCGGTCCCCCCCATAAATAAAAGTGTCCTTCTTTTCAGAAACCCAAATCTGGTCACCCTAAATAATCCTGAAGCATATGTAAATGTTAAAAGTTAAACTAGAAGAAACTACCAACAACCCAACCCTGGTTGATTATCTGCCTGAACACAGTCCAAGCATCCTGAGGGTAAACGATCATCTGAGAGGCCTCATGTGAAAAACATGAACGGATTGCAAAATTTAACCAACAAGATCCCTAACAAAAAGCAGAATCTCGCTAAATCAGTTTGGTGGACAGGGAACAATAAGTCGTAGTTTCTGGCTTCCTATACTCGTTATCACTGGGTTAAGGCAAGGGTCATATTGAGACAGAAAAGAAAGTTAATTTATGGTGAAGAAAAGGGTCTGAAACACGATGCTAATCGGAAAGCTTTGTATACATTTTGGAAAATAAATAGTTTCTTAAATGAGGCTGTACTGTAGAAGGGAGGTGTGGATTGGGTATGTGTGTTCTGAATGCATTCATTTAAAATCTGAGTTTTTGAGGGGGGCAGAAGAGCTAAACACAAAAAGACTAACAATCCTGTACTTTACTTGAGATTTCTGTGACAGGTGGAAAAAATCAAAATGAACATGGGTTCTGTGAATTATGCAAGAGTGCAGGGATTTTAAATGTTTTTTTAAACATTAATTTTGCTGTCGAGTTGTATTTTAAAGCATCTTCAAAGGGAAGACTTTCTTTTCAAAATGTTAAATACATCAGGTTTTCTGTTTTATGTGTTCATCTTTTCAAAAAGAGGGATTAATCTTTTTAAATGTCTTACAAAAGTTTCCTGTGTTCTGCTGAACCACAGCACATTCTTATATTCGTGAGATTTGAATAACACTATATGTGGATTTCTTTGCTTTATGTTTGTTGTGTTTCTTTCTAATCATTTTATGCTTTTTGGTTTGATAGGTATGGGTATATCGGATATGTAGATCTAAATTTTGAACACCTGGAGCAACCAGGCTGCTCCCAGAAGATGCCCAAGCTTATAAATATATTTATTTTTGTATTTTAGTTATAATAAACCATCCTGGATACAAATAAGTCTCTAATTTTTCTAAATGAAAACATAAAAAGAAATATAGAAAGTATAAGATGATATTTAATGCTGTTAATTAAAACCCATATGGTTTGATTGTGAATTTTCTTAAAGCTGGGTTTGTGCGCTCTTAAACTGTGTGACCATTTTGACAAATTTGGATGTCTTGCCTTCACAGAGACAAAGAACTTGGCTTGACTCATAAATACATTTGTTTGCACCTTCTATTTTATATCTAAAATACTGCTCTAAAGTTTAAGTTCCCAGATGACTATTTTTATCCATCAGATAGCGTATCAGTCAGTTAAAAGCAGTTTCAAAAGGAGATGATAGTGAATACCGGGTTCATGAGAAAAGGCCAAAATTTTTTGGGGGAAAGCTACACTTTTTCCCACTAATAGAATGAAGGTTTCACAAACTGGAAACTTATTTTTGGTTTTCTAAAAAACTGTAGAATATTGTTTTTTTAGTCCACTTACTGGGCCTTTTATGCATTTCTAATACTATCCACTTTATACTATCTTTAAAGAAACATTAACATATTGCCTTTTTGGTATTTTCATTAAATAGAATATATTTCCTAAATCTTGCAAATCTCATCTATTGTATTGTTAGCATTTAATTGTAAGGTTGCCTTGGTGTTCTTACAGTGTTTAGTTTACAATCACTCTGTCTCTACCACATACCTAAAATACTTCTAAATAAATTATTTAAAAACCAGCCTATTTGTCTTCAGTCTTTGACCCGGTGATTTCAGCCCCTGCTTTGCAGTCTGCATTAGCCAAATTCAGTAACACAACAGAACAACTATAAAACAATTCACTTTTTGCATTAAAATAAGCATAAACAGGCTTAAAACTCTCACCTTCACATCTGGAGGTTACAACAGCTCACGCTTACACCAACATATGCCAAGATCAAGTGGAAGACCAATAATGACTGATGAGAAATACTGGACACTGCGAATGGGAGGCACCTGGACCTTGATTGCATGCAATCTCCCACTCATACACAGACCATACTTCTAAACTTAAGGGTATAGAGGAGGATGTAATTTTTCCGGGTGAATCATCTAAATACTGTAAGTGGTCCTACTAATTGTCAGTTTCAGTCAGTCATTGAAGCTCACCTTTTTTACCGAGGTTATTTGAAAATAGCCAGGGGTCGTAAAAGAAAAAGAGTCTACAAAGTGTATGAGAAGGAAGGCCTCAGAAAAGAGAAACAAGACCAGAGTGTTTTTAGGAGATTCTTTCACTTGATGGCGTACACTGAAAGCACAAGTTGGCTTCCCACTAATGCCTCAGTTGCAAAGTGTTTGTACTCGACAGGTAAAGTTTGGTATGCTATTTGGAGAAATCCATCTCACATCACTAGTAAAACAAGGAGAAATGGGGTCGTGCATCAACAACCCAATGGAGAGGGCAGGTCTTTTCAAAAATTTGTCGTAAAATAGCTGACATAAACAATACACCCACACATGTTCATGTTTGAAATACTTACTAAGGACCTATTATCTATTATTTGTCATAATTTATTTATCCATTTATTTATCCGCTTATTTATCATATGTATAAAATCCATATCCTAACTTTCCTGTATAATCTGCATATAGCTTCCATACTTATTTATTTTATAGCCTCTTACAATTACTCTTTCTTTATATATACTATTTATAGTATAAACACATACATACTGTAAGACTGATATGATATACATTTGTTGGTAAAGGTAAATTTTATTTATAGCACATTTCACAAGATAGAATTTAAAGCAACTGATTTTAATTGTCTTTTAGTGATAAACAACAAGGCCTGGGTGATTTATATAGAAAAACTGCACACATTTGCTGGTAAGAATTACTTTTATTGTGAAAAAATTGTTCACAAGTCAAATCAGAATAATTATTTTTATTCAAATTACATAACAGTTTAAACAGCAGAACTACTTTATCTGTGAAATAAATACATCTCTGTAATGGTTTAAGTGTTTGCAGGCTGGTGCCAGGACTCCTCAGAATTTGCAGCAGGTTCACAGCCGATCATGTTTGGACAGCAGCATCTTAACGTGCATTCCAGGATTCTTCTGGCATGTCGTGGTCTGCAGTGAGTGTTCCATCATCAGTTAGCACCTCCGTCACCTCAGTTGCAGTGACAGCTGAATTCTCCTGGATACAGATAAAAGTGAACATGAGGGCCACAGCGATGGCAACGGTGAACATCTTCATGTTAGGAGAGCTGGACACGTTGAAACAATTCAATCACCGATTTGCTCTGATCTGGTCAGTTTGATGACTGAATGTCTGAGATGTTCTGTATTTATACCCACTTAAGCAGCTTTTGCATAATTACTGACACTATGATATGAAGCAACTTTGGGTTTTCCCACTATGTGATGACAGGAATGGAGGTAGGATAATGATTTAATGTTATCTGTTCTTTGACATTTCATTTCTTTAACATATGTAAAGTGAAAATAACATTTCCAGGAATTTTTATCTTTGTCAGTGGGACAGTAAAATTTATTTATTCAATGTTATCCAGAGGTTTTCGCCCCAAACATTTCCTGTGTCCTTGTTGTGTTGGATGATCAAAGTGTGTGAATGAGAAATTCCGAACAGTTTGTTTTTTCAAAAGCACAGCTTAGATGAAATGTTTTAGTTTTACGTTGCTTGACTCAGTAACTGAGAATGATTGATAGATTCAGAATAATAACCTCCAAAGAGTGCATGACTGCACAAGCATTGTGTCAAAGTGTCTCCCTGCTTATGACTTTGGTATTAAGTGCTAGGCAAGAAAAGAAGGAAAAACCAATAATACAAAATAAACCAATTTTAAGTTGGTGAAACATGTGGTTATAAAATGTTCCCACGTGTAGAAGGAAACTGGAGGTCCAAGATAGATTAACAATGTTCTGAAGAAAAATTATTATTTTGTTTTCCTAGTACCAGAAAGTCCAATTGCAGGTAGCTGCAAGGGATACACAGAAGGAGAAGTATTCAAAATCTATCGAAATTCTGATGTTACAAAACTGTCAGGGTATTTAGGAACATGTTTAAAATTTGCATGGTTAAATTACTGTTGATATGTTTCTCCAGCAAACAATTAGAGAGAAAAGATTAATTCTGTAGAAATCCCCAGTTCATCACAAGGCAAAAAATAAATAAATAAATCATCCAAACAGTACAGATCCTAAAAGGTCAGAGTAATTTACAGAGGCCACTCTGTTTTTGGAGAAAGAACAAACATGAAGAACATACAAACTTCACACAAAATGGTTCCAGTCAGGATTCAAACCCAGGACCTGCTGCGAGACCACAGTGTTGATAATAGCTAAAAAAATATTGGAAAAATGAATATAATTTGGATGGTGAAACTAGAAATCAGGCAAGAGATTAAAATTTTGACCAATTCTATTAATAAGCAGGATCTTACTTCCAGCAATATGTGAATCAATAAGTAAGGTATGCATACTGAGGTATGCAATGTTATACTTCAGCCCATACCTGAGTATACCTCAGTTTAGGATAATTGTTATGATTAGGGCATTGAAAGGGTTGAAAATACTGAAAAATCAATGGAGGTCAATGGGAGTCAACACAGAGCCCTCACTACATACAGTATAGAAAGACCAGAGTGGGTGTGTTTGATTGTGTAAATGTGTGTATGCTCCTGATTCTTAAAAAATAATGATGACCAGTTTCACTTTTTAACCTTTAGAGTGAGGACATTTTTACAAAAGGAGGACATTTTGGCTGGTCGTCATGAGGTTGTGTGTGTATGCGCATGCATTTATCACCTGGTGAGGAAAATATCCAGCCAATGGTCACCATGAGGAAAGGTTTTCTACTTGGAGTGGGGATTAGATTTAGGACTAAGGTATGAATTGAGTCTAGGTTAGATTTAGGCAGGGCTGTAGAGTTTGAGCACTTTCTGATTGAATTGAAAAGGAAAAAACCTAAGCGCAAACATGCAAGAACATTTCTCCCCTTTTATTAGCTTTTGGCTACTAAAACAAGTCAGGCTTTATTTAAGTAAGATATCCCTTGGACTTTTACTGAAACATAAGAAAGGGAGGAAATTTCTGAGAAGCAAATAGTAAATTTTTATGTGGACAATGTTGGGATCTGGATATCTGCCACCTGTCTCCAGCAGAGAGCGCTGTGGGTCTCCTGGGCTGGATCCTCCAGCACACCTGAGGATCATCAGCCCATCAGGAGACCTCCTACATAAGCAGCAGCCAGACCTGTCTTCGGCGCCGGAGTGTTGACCAGTTTTGGTTAGCGGAACCTGAGCCTCTGTTAACTTTGAGAATCTCTGTCTGCTCTAGAGAGTAACCAGATTCTAACCTGCCTCTGTCTTCTCTGCTCACAGGAAAGCCCGACTGAAGTCTCTAGATCTGGAGGAGCTTGTGCTTGGAAACCTGCCTGCCTGCCCAAGGAAGCCAAACCTGAAGACTATCAGTCTGAATTCCCCAGCTAGTTCTCAAGGGAGGACTAGGAAATCAACTCAAGGTCTGAACCTTGTTAGCCTGAAGCTAGACGCTGCTGCTGCTGAGCTCTCTGCTGAATTCACAGTCTCTGGACCCAACCGATTCCCTCTCTCCATCGATCAGTCTGAACCTCATCAAGGTACAAACCAGAATCAAACCCCTGACAAGTCATCACCGCTGCCTGGCCAACCAAACTATTCATCTCTGCAGATTACTCTGTGATTCCTGTCCCGGACCAGTACCAGAACCTGCTCATTCATACTCTTGTGTATTTCTCTAAATAAATTATTGAACTTTTATTCAGTCTCCTGTGGTGTTCTGCATGTGGGTTAATTCACTTAAGCCCCTCATGACAGACAATAGCCTAATTAAGAAACCAGTTACGTTGCTGCGGCGATACTTAACGCATCACAATACTGCTTTCAACTTAGTTGTGCTGTATTTAGCATCTTTTAAGACCTCATTGTACTGGAGGCATTTTTTTTTGTTAATGGAGACTATGGTGACAACACATAAAAGCACCAAACTATGTCCTCCTTATTGAGGAGGGAGTGGATCCCTAGCCTGTCTCCTGCTCTCTCACTGTGGTCATGAAAGGCAGGCTGTCTGCATGCAGCAGAGAGAGAGAGAGAGAGAGAGAAAGAGAGAGAGAGAGAACCTAACCTGGAGTATGCAGATACCCTCACTTTAAATGAGTGTAAATCCATAGAAACTGTGTTTCAAAGAAATTTACCTCCTCATTGGCACATAAGTACCAGAGAAGAGCCATTCCATAGGTACTCTTACTCCACAGGTAACCCTTGAGCATGAGGAAGATTTTTCATTAACATAAACAAACTGAAATCGATCAGATAGATACGATTTAAACCATTCTAGAGCTTTTCCCTTAATTCCTACAAAATATTCAAGTCCTTCTGAAAGAATATTATGATTAAATGTGTCAAATGCAGCACTGAGATCTAACAGGAGCAGTGTTGTGCTAGTTACTGAAAAGCAGTAACTAGTTTCTGTTACTAGTTACTTCATTTCAAAAGTAACTTAGTTACTAACTCAGTTACTTACACCATAAGGTAATGCGTTACTGTGAAAAGTAACTATTTAGTTACTTTTTTTTTGTTTTTTTTTAAAGATTCACATTATGCCCTTATAGCCTTCATTTCAGAAATGTTATTGCACTGGAGAATAATACCATCTGTTGAAGAACTTGACATGCATTTGCATCATGAAACTCTGCTAAGCAATTCTATATACAAACAACAAAGATATGTTTCAAAGAGCCAATTTATTTCAGGACAGAACAAACTGACAATAGTAGGCAGTTGCCTGCAAAATTGCCCTTTACAGGTTACATCTGCCCTTTAGAGGTCACAGTTGGGTCAAGTCTGCCAAGATTTATAGAGAAAATAGCAGCACCATAAGTAACAAACAGTGTTAACATAATACCAACATATCACAACATAGCTGTAAACCTGGTTTCACTCAAGGAAGGCACAGAACATAGCCTCACTAAAAAGTTTTTTTCTCTCAAGTAATTCTTAAATAAAATTATGGCTTCATCAGATCAGCACCACCATAACTGTTATTCCTTCATATCTATAATATAACAATGCTACCACAAAAATAAATATTTTCCTCAAGGCATTCTGAAACAAATAACTGCATACAATAGTAATGTATTATTCAGAATCAAGTTGGAAAAATGAAAATTCACTTAGCATCAACTGTTGGTATAGACAAAAATAAATGCAAGCTAAATATTATCCAGAATCAAAGTGCAAAAATTAAAGTGCTTTCAGCATGAAATAGGTATGAGGTATATAAAAAAAATAGTCACTCTTTTTCCCTAAAGTTTAACTTTAAAGTCCAGGCAGCAAACATAAAACAAGTGTAGTGAAATTTAACAGAATGTAAAACAGAAAAGGTGCTTATTGACCAAGACCTGAATAATGTTTTATTGGAGGTTTAGTCTTCGAACCACTGGTTGTATCTCATGAGAAGCAGCTTCTCAAATTTTTGGTCAGAGAGCCTATTTCTCTTTGGAGATAGTACCAGGCTTCCCAGACTGAATAGTCTCTCCACAGGTGCGCTGGACTGGGTAGCTGCATTTAGCTTCAGACAAATTTCCTTTACTGTGGGAAATTGTTTGAGAATGTCCATACCTGTTTCGGTGGTTTTCAAGTAAGACATTACCTCAGTCTCCACAGTGACAAAGTTTTCATCACTGTCCTCAAAGGAAAAAAAGTCCTGCTCTTTGTCTTTGGAGGAGCCTGAGTCTGGTGGAGTTGTGGGATACACAGGATTCCCGGCAGGTTGCTGCTCAGGGCCAGGGAAAAACTTGTGACACTCTGCTATCAGGATTCCTTTGATCATCTCCTTTTTCCTCTGGTCTCTCACCCACCGCAACTTGAATTTGGGAAGAGTGACAGCTGCCAGCATTGCATCGTTGCTTTCCAAGACGGATGCAAATCGTCTTTTGAAAGCCTTTAAAACACACACACAGAGTGACACAGACATTAGAATAAGTGAGATTCCCTTTTATCTATTTATTGTTGTGTACATTTATTTCTATAAAAGCTATGATACTGAACTAGAGTATAGTTATTAAGTCAATAAAACTTTACTTAGCAAAAAAGGTATTGCTATTTATTTCTGTTTCCCTACTGTACAATTTATAAATATCATTCAGTTTCTCAATATGCTCAAGACTTATCATTTATGACATTAAATGGAATACATTGAAAGTTTTTTTTTTTTTTGCATATTTCAACCAATTTCTTTGGCTATAATGCTCACTCAACTAAAATTATTAATTACATCTACTACTGTATGTTTAGAATAATGAGTGGTGGTCCATTAATTACATACAGTCTTTCTGTACAATCATAAGGGTGAACCAGCTAATTATACAAAAGTGTTGATTATTTCTTACCTGAACTATGGCTTCAGGTAGGCCCTTTGCCACAGTCAGACTGTCTTTTACCTCCAGGATCTTTGACATCAGTGTCTCGAGAGTGGGCAGGAGAGTGCCAAAGTAACAGTTCTCCTCTCCTTGCAGGATGTCCAGAGCAACTGTGAGTGGCTTCATTGTGACACAATACTCCTTCAAAAAATTAAGTTCCCTGTCACTGATAGACTTCAACTGTAAACGATCAGCGATGGCACTCAAGTCAGTCATAGGAATTTCCACAATTCTGGCAACAGCTTCATAAAATGAATTCCACCTTGTGGTGGATGGCACAAGCAGCTTTTTATTGACGACGTCGCTCACGACCTCTGCAGCCAGAGTGGACCTGTTTGCCTTGTTCCACAGTGCCGTACATTTAGCGACCGAGCTTCTGTACAGTGCCTTAGTCCCAGGGTTTGAAACAAGCCACTTCTCTACGTCACTACATGAAATTAAGTTAAGCGTGTGAGACGCACACCGCTGGTGTGGAGGTAAAACAATCCCTTCCTCTGCTGCAGTGTTGAGAACTTCTGCAACATCGGTAAAGGTAACATCATCATCATCATCATGATCTTCATCATCGTCGTCAGAGAACGATTCCGGTTGATACACGGCAAAAGCCTTCACAAAATTAGAGCCGTTATCTGTAACGGTGGAAGTAACTTTTGTTGACACTCCATACAAAGAGTGAATGTGATCAATCTCACCAGCAATCAGATCATAGGTGTGCCTACCCTTTATCCGTTTGCAGGCTAACGCAGCTTTTTGACGTTGTAAAGTGGTGGGGTTTATCCAGTGAGAGGTTATTCCCACGAAGCTCCTGTTGTGGGCAGACCAGATGTCTGCAGTAGTGGAGATGTAGTTCAGTCCCTCAAAAGTTTTCTTTAGCTCGCTTTCCATTTTTCCATATTCTCTCTCCAGGTACTTAGAGAATGTTTTCCGTCCCATCTGCCGTGTCGCGCCCGGTATCATACTAACTAGTCGCCTGAAGGCGGGTGACTCCACTGTAGAAATAGCCTGCATGTCTTTGACAACATATCTTGCAATGGCTTTATCAACTTTATCCTGGCTAACAGTGCCACGGTTGAAATCCAGCCGCTGCTGCTTAGGTGGTGGAGGAGGTGAAGTGGCATCGGATAGTGAGCCTGTTTGTGTGGCGCTAGCTTCTAGCCCTCAGCATGTTTCCTTCCTGTCTCCCTCTCTCTAACACAGGAAGACAATACTTTACTGCAGCTTTAAGTCTCTAACTGATCCCGAGACTATAAAATAACGCAGTAACGCATCATGTAGTAACGTTAACGGAGTTACTGAATTTAAAAACTAACGCGTTAGCGTACTAGTTACTGAAAAAAGTACCGCCGTTAAAGTAACGCGTTACTTTGTAACGCGTTAGTCCCAACACTGAACAGGAGCAAGTCTATCTTAAGGCCATAAGAATATCAGTAGCAACTTTCACCAGAGCTGTTTCAGTGCTATGATGAGCTCTAAAGCCAGACTGAAACTCTTCAAAAAGTTAACTAGGCTGTAAGTGGCCGTACACTTGTTTGGCAACTACTTTCTCAAGAATTTTCTATAAGAGAGGAAGATTGGATATAGGTCTATAATTGACCAAGTCATCTGGGTCAAGAGAAAGTTTCTTAAGCAATGGTTTAAAGCTCAGAACTGTAACTGCTTTGGTTTCCTCTCCTTCTTTTCATCCTGTAGTATGTATTCCTGCTTTTTACTATTTTTTGTACAATTTGAACCTGTGACTTTGTCTTTTCAGGTCTCCTGGATGGCCTGCCCATCCTAAACTTAAAAAAAAAAATCATCTAAGTCAGAGGTCACAGATTAGCGGACCACGGACCCACCTGCTGGCTAATTCGGACCCAACCTGATATTTATTTAGAAAATACTGCTGGAGTATTGGCCTGAAAACAGTCAAAAATCGTACAGTGTATGCTGGCTTTAGAGTTACGATAGTAGCTTAGACTCAAGGATATTGTGTGTTAGATTGGTATTTGTAGCAAGATTGAAAGACTGATGTTTGCCAGATGTTTGCCACACACACACACACACACACACACACACACACACACACACAGGATGATTTAGAGATGTATTTTAACATAACAGTTATGTTTTTGGACTGTTCAAGAAAGCAGTATGTATGCACTGGAGAACATCCAGAAAGACCCTAGGCTGGGTCCCTAAAAAAATATTTAAAGTCTTTGCGCTTATGTCATGTTACTATATGGTAAATCATATTAGGAAGACTAAAATTTGAGTTTAAATAAACTCTAAGCTCTTTTTCTCCCCTTGATGTTTATTTTGGTTGTCTGCTGTCTTCTTTTTTCTGTTGTAATGTTCTGTGTTTTCTGTTCCTCTCATCTTATACAGGTGTGGAAGCAGACTTCTAGGAGTTACTGTATATCTCCTGTGTTGACTAATTTTACTGTTTTGTTTATTTTCTCTCTTTTCATGCCCTATTTCCTGTCTCTGTCTCATTCTCTCTCCCCTTAGTTCTTAGACCCTCTTTCTTTCTCACCTTCCTTTCCATCTGTCTGTTCTATACAGTTTTACTGCCTAAATAATTTTCATAAGATTTTTATATAAAAGTACCAAGTGGCAAAGAGAATAAAAAAAAGCTATCAACCCTAATCATCAGCTCTATCTATTGATAGGTTTCTGGTTTTTGCTTGAATTACTAAAATAAATGACAGTTTTCAATTATATACATATTCATTGTGATTCCCCATATATGTTTTACAATGAAAATGAAATAAAATTTCTGAATTTGTATAAACTATGCTTATCTGCAGCTCACACCACCGTAAAACACTGGGCCTTGTCAATGTCTCCATTAGAGGTTTCAGTCCAGTGCTTACAAATAACTGCTTCTAAGATATGTATGTAAGATTATGTAAGCAGCATGTTTAGTGTGAGGGATTACATTTGAGTCAATGAGTCGATGCAATCAACTGGTTTTCATTACTGTAGATAGAAAACTGAATCAGTCTGACTGGATGATCTGGTGAACTGTAAAGGGCCTTGAGATGACTTGTGTTGTGAATTGGCGCTATATAAATAAACTGAATTGAATTGAAAATGTATAGTAGCAGCCATTCAAAATGCCGCTTTCCAGTCAATCGCCAGCTGAAGATATATTTTTTTCTTCCACCTGAAAGGGTTTTTGAACTACTGAATGTTATAGACTTATTATTTTATCCAATTTACAAAATTTGCAGATACCAATCTGTTGGTAGCTTTACTTCATTTCCAAAACATAAAATCAGACGGTAAGATCAGTTACAATTAATGTTTTGCTTGGGTAAAAACATGAAGAAGTACAGTACTTGAGTACAACTTTTTGTTGCTCTACCCACCTCTGATTATGTTCTACAATATATTGCAATATAAATGTTTTTGTTTAATGAAGGTAATCCTGTAAAAATATAGCAGGGAGGTTCTGGGTCTTCTCTAACTGACCCCAGACCTACCATTAAGATGTATCCTGAGCAATCTGATTATTTATAATGTTCTAGCATGTAGTGTACCTATTAGTGGTTGCTAGCTAACAAGCTAGCAACAAAGAATTCCGTGGGCATATTCAAAACTGAGCTGAAATCCTACCTTGGAACCTTAAAAGGTTTAACAAATTTGAAACTTATAAAGACCTTGAATAATTTTGAATGCCTTTGAAAAATGTATATGAAAATTTTGTACCCCTCCCATATATTTCATTTTTTTGTAACTCTCTTTTGTTTTCTTTTACACTATTAATACTCTTGTAATGTATTAATTGATATTTTGATATGGTTTTTGATACTGTTTGTCAATGTTGTTAATAAAGTTTTATTTAAAAAAAAAAAAAAAAAAGAATTCCGTGGGCATATGGGCGTGTAGTGACACGCCCATAAGCCCATACCCCACCCACTTTTCTTGATTATGTCACTGATAGAATCTTATAAACACACCCATTTTGGTAAGCTTATCATATTGCCTCCGGTGATTGGCTAGACTAGACCTCACGTAAGTCTTTGATAGAAAGGTAGGTTACTAACAAGGGTGATTTTTACTGGAATAGCTAGCTTTTTATTTCAAAATGAAAGGAAAAAGAGCAGCACATATTGAGGAAAGGATGTTTGACGAGCTCTCTACAAATTCAAAGGTTACAGAACCCACGAGCTTGACCAGAAAAGGTAAATGTCTTGAAAGTAATGAAAAAGATGACAAATGTGCCAAGAAAGATATTTTTGCGACCATAGACAAGAAAACTAAACCAAAAAAAGAAGTTTCCTGCATTTACTGCATGCAAATGCTTTTTTAGAAATATTTTTCGAGGTGCAAAGGTTTCACCATTAGATGTTCCTGACATTTCAGTAACTGAAAAAACATCAACAAAAAATGTTGGTGGTGGGAAATGTAGGGTTAAACAGGAGAGTTCGTCCACCCAAGACTTGAAAACCAACCAGAAACCAAGAAAACAGGAGCCTGCACCAAACGAGAAGCTTCCAAGTATATTGACTGAGTTTAATAAGGAAAAAGCAGATAAAAGAGAACATTTTCATGCAATAACTACATCAAAGGATGGAAAAGACAAACGGAAAGGCTCTGTCCAAAATTCTGAATGTCATGCAAGAAGTATTTTTGCTACCAATGACAAGAAGAATAAACCAAAAACAGAAAAGTCTCCTGCATTTGCTGCATGCACACGCTTTTTTGGAAATATTGTTCAAGGTGAATGTAGTAAAAAGGTTTCACCATCATTATCATCAAATGTGCCAGACATCTCAGAAACTGAAAAAAGATCAACAGAAAATATTCAAGTTGGAGGTGGGATATGTAAGGTAAAACAGGAGATTTCATTCAATCAAGACTTGAAAACCAAGCTGAAACCTGCGCCTAAACCAAAGGAGACGCTTCCAAGTATATCTGCTGAGTTTAATAAGGATAACAGTAGGAAACCAATTCTTCCAGCCCAAAAAAGCAGGAAACTTCTCGTCCACCTCCCTGCTCTATCTCTGGGCTCATTGGAAGATCAATGAGAAATGTACCCGGCGCTTACCTCTCGAAACACTGATCTTCACAGTACTGCCAGCTAAACAAGGGAGATACAAGGAAAGTATCGTTTGTTTCACCTGACATTTCAGTCCTGATGGAATGTGGAATGACTCAACTTAAGACTTCAGTGGAAAACGGACTCTTCCTTTCCGAGTCTCTGTGCTGTCAAAAATTACTAAATGAATCAGAATGTCCTGACGAATGTAAAATGGATGGCGACACCCCAGGAGACATGCTCTGCATTGGAGATGTTACTCACAGCTACAGCTTTGGGGAAATAGTATGCATTGACCTGGAACTTGACAACAAAACCGATTTTTCTTTGAGAAAATTTCCATCCAATATGGCTCTACAAGGAAAGACATTCACATTGAGAGGTGTCATCGCTTTCAGGGGCAGCTCGACCAGAGATTATATTGGACATTATGTTGCATACTGTCGAAGAGCTCCAGATGTGTGGGAGCTTTATGATGACCTGGAGGAAGCAGTGAAGACAGTATCTGAAAACAAAAGAATAATACCACATGCAGCGTTACACACAGCAGAAGACAAATCTGACCAGAAAGATATTTTTGCTATCAATGAAAAGAAGAATAAACCAAACAGAGAAAAGTCTCCTGCATTTGCTGCATCCAAATGCTTTTTTGGAAATATTGTTCAAGGTGAATGTAGTGCAAAGGTTTCACCATCATCATCATCAAATGTGCCAGACGTCTCAGAAACTGAAAAAAATCAACAGAAAATATTCAAGTTGGTGGGAAATGTAAGGTAAAACAGGAGATTTCATCCACTCAAGACTTGAAAACCAAGCAGAAACCTGCGCCTAAACCAAAGGAGACGCTGACAAGTATATCTGCTGACTTTAATAAGGAAAAAGCAAATAAAAAAGAAAAGGTTAATGAAATGACTACATCAAAGGATGGCAAAGCCAAAGGGAAATGCTCCGTTCAAAAATCTGAATGTCATGCAATAGTTTCAACCGCCGCATCAGATGTGCTAAAGGTCTCAGAAAGTGAGAAAAACCGATCAGAAAAGATCCATCAGAATTCAGGTCTGGAAGTTCATTCAAAAGATACAAGAATACAGGCACAAATAAAAAACAATCATCCAACAGATAAAGGTATGGTTGAAAACAGTAGGGAACCAATTCTTCCAGCCCAGAAAAAGCAGGAAACTTCTCGTTCGCCTCCCTGCACTGAACGGCTTCTTGCAGATCCATCATTTGAGGCAAAAGGATTCAAGTTGGGACTATTACAAAACGGAAACAAGCTTGGACCTTGTAGATTTGACCAAGAAAATCTCTCTGTGTTTAACACGTGTGGATTTGATGCACTTTGTCAGTGTTTATGCAGTGCTTTCTGTGACAGCTCAGCTTTTCAAAATGTTGTATGGAAGAACAGCGACACACCCATCTTGCAGCTGGTAAAATCTATGGCTACAGATGGTGTGACCCCAGATATATATTCACTGAGGGCATTGCTGCTTAGTACAATGTTTCAAAACCTCGAGGTGTGGCCTGGTGACTACCATATCGATGCTCAGTGCTCTATCTCTGGGCTCATTGGAAGATCAATGAGAAATGTACCCAGCGCTTACCTCTCGAAACACTGTTCTTCACAGTACTGCCAGCTAAACAAGGGAGATACAAGGAAAGTATCGTTTGTTTCACCTGACATTTCAGTCCTGATGGAATGTGGAATGACTCAACTTAAGACTTCAGTGGAAAACGGACTCTTCCTTTCCGAGTCTCTGTGCTGTCAAAAATTACTAAATGAATCAGAATGTCCCGACGAATGTAAAATGGAAGGCGACACCCCAGGAGACATGCTCTGCATTGGAGATGTTACTCACAGCTACAGCTTTGGGGAAATAGTATGCATTGACCTGGAACTTGACAACGAAACCGCTTTTTCTTTGAGGGAATTTCCATCCAATATGGCTCTACAAGGAAAGACATTCACATTGAGAGGTGTCATCGCTTTCGGGGGCAGCTCGACCGGAGATTATATTGGACATTATGTTGCATACTGTCGAAGAGCTCCAGATGTGGGGGAGCTTTATGATGACCTGGAAGAAGCAGTGAAGACAGTATCTGAAAACAAAAGAATAATACCACATGCAGCGTTATACACAGCAGATGACAAATCTGACCAGAAAGATATTTTTGCTATCAATGAAAAAAAGAATAAACCAAAAAAAGAAAAGTGTCCTGCATTTGCTGCATCCAAATGCTTTTTTGGAAATATTGTTCAAGGTGAATGTAGTGCAAAGGTTTCACCATCATCATCATCAAATGTGCCAGACGTCTCAGAAACTGAAAAAAGATCAAAAGAAAATATTCAAGTTGGTGGGAAATGTAAGGTAAAACGGGAGATTTCATCCACTCAAGACTTGAAAACCAAGCAGAAACGTGCACCTAAACTAAAGGAGACGCTTACAAGTGTATCTGGTGACTTTAATAAGGAAAAAGCAAATAAAAAAGAAAAGGTTCATGCAATGACTACATCAAATGATGGCAAAGCCAAACGAAAACGCTACGTTAAAAAATCTGAATGTCAAGCAACAGTTTCAACCGCCACATCAGATGTGCTAAAACAACGAAAACTCAAACTTAAAATGGACCCAAACCCATACAGCACCTCCCTCCTAAGGGCAGATCCAAAACCCCTAAAAAGTAAAAACATAAAACAACACAAGTAGAGATCTGTCTGTCTGTCTGTCTGTCTGTCTGTCTGTCTGTCTGTCTGTCTGTCTGTCTGTCTGTCTATCTATCTATCTAGTTGACCACCTCTACAGCTGAGCTGTTGATGACCAGTGGAGTGTGGATAGGCCGATTCTTCCTGAAGTCCAGGTTTATCTCCTTCGTCTTCTCCACATTCAGGATCAGGCTGTTATCTTTGCACCAGTCCACCACCTGCTCCACCTCCTCTCTGTAGTCTGTAGTCCTGGTCGTTGTCTCTGATTAGGCCTGCCACCGTGGTGTCGTCTGCACGTTTTTCAGAAAATATAGATAGATATAACAGGAAGAAACCTCCAGCAGAAACCAGGCTCAGTGTGAGCGGCCATCTGCTGAGGACGACTGGGGTTCAAGGAGACAGAAGAAGACATAGAAAAAGAAGCATAGATAGATAGATAGATAGATAGATAGATAGATAGATAGATAGATAGATAGATAGATAGATAGATAGATAGATAGATAGATAGATAGATAGATAGATAGATATTATCTGAAAAACGTGAAGTTTGCAGACGACACCACGGTGGCAGGCCTCATCAGAGACAACGACTAGGACTACAGAGAGGAGCTGGTGGACTGGTGCAAAGATAACAGCCTGATCCTGAACGTGGAGAAGACGAAAGAGATCATCTTGGACTTCAGGAAGAACCGGACTAACCACACTCCACTGGTCATCAACAGCTCAGCTGTAGAGGTGGTCAACAGCACCAAATTCCTGGGGGTACACATTACAGACAACCTCACCAGGAATGTAATCACCACCTCACTGGTCAAAAGGGCTCAGAAGTGCATGTACTTCCTGCGGAGGATGAGAAGAGCCCACCTGCCCCCATCATCCTCACCACCTTCTACAGAAGCACCATAGAGAGCATTCTGACCGGCTGTCTCACTGTGTGTTGTGGAGGCTGCAGCGCCTCAGACAGGAAGAAGGTGAGAAGAGTAGTAAGAACAGCAGGGAAGATTATTGGGGCTCCTCTTCCCTCCATTAAAGACATTTCATCCCAGCGCCGAGTGTCCGGAGCCTGTAACATTATCAATGACCCCTTACACCCCCACCATGGACTGTTCTCCCTGCTGCCCTTTGGAAAAAGGCTTTTAAGCATCAGATGCAGGTCCAGCAGCTTCTGCAACAGCTTTTTTTACCTATTTTATTTACAAGAAAAAAATCAATATTAGAACTGTAAATGTACAGTCATATGTTTATATTACTATTGTTTTTATGTATTTATTACTTTTTTTAAGGCTGCACTTTAAAAAATGAAATTGTCTAGAGTTTTTTTAAGCAAGCTTTCTTTTTGTTTACACGTGTATACAAAATGACAAAATAAATCTAAGTCTAAGACATACTATACTGTCTTTCTGGTTTCACATTTGAACAACTTTTTAGCAACATAGCTAGAGCAAAATTTCTACTGGGGATGCAGAAGAAAAGTTGGCTGATAGCGTCCTGATGTCAACCTCATTATTTCCCTACGCACCCACACGTCAAACACTTCTCTAGAGATGGGAATAAATAGGAATGGACCTTTGCTTTCTGTTTCACAAGGTTACTTCATGTCTACCTTTTTTAAATGAATATGACTTTCTGTTCAAAATAAAAATAATGGAAAGCAGGTAAATCTCAATGTAGCTGAAGGATGCAAACACCCTGCATATGCATGGATTTACAGCAAATACAAAAATGAGGCATGAGAACATAAAAATAAGACTATCAAGCAGAACACACAGAAAAGAAAAAACACTACAAAGCAGTAAGGCTGCAATCACTGACAATAGAGAGCAGCTCAGTGCAAACAAACAACACAAACAAAACCTGCTGTGAGGAGATAAATGATGCTAACTCACAAAATATAGGGAAAAGGAAAATACTGCAAGTAGCAAAACATTTGCAAGGTGAGATAAGATTCAATGCAATTCAGTTTACTTATATAGCCCTAATTCACAACAAGTCATCTCAAGGCACTTTACCGTTCACCAGATCATCCAGTCAGATTGATTCAGTTTTCTAAGAAAAACCAGTTGATTGCATCGACTCGTCTGGAAGGCAGTCCCTCTAAGCATGCTTTTAGTGACAGTGGAGAGAAAAAACTCTCTTTTCACAGGAAGAAACTTCCAGCAGAACCAGGCTTTATTTCTGAAGAAAAAACTACTTTAATTCAGTTCAGTTTTTTTCTCTATAGCACCAATTCACAACACATGTCATCTCAAGGCACTTTACAGTTCACCAGATCATCCAGTCAGACTGATTCAGTTTTCTATCTAAGGAAAACCAGTTGATTGCATCGACTCATTGACTCGAGGGTAATCCGTCACACCAAGCAAGCTTATAGCGAAGGTGGAGAGGAAAAACTCCCTTTGAACAGGAAGAAACCTCCAGCAGAACCAGGCTCAGTGTGAGCGGTCATCTGCTGAGGACGACTGGGGTTCAAGGAGACAGAAGAAGACATAGAAAAAGAAGCAGCAATAGAAAAGGCAGATTAAAGAAGGAAATGTGAAAACCTACCCAATATGGGGTTAAGTGACAAATCCAGATCAAAAATAACACCAAGGTTTTTATAGTAGTATAAGACCAATTTGATGCCATCCAAATTAATAAACTGAATTATAAGCATCTTTTTAATCACCTGTTTGTCAGCATAATTTTCTATTTGAGGAACAAGGTGATTTACATTTAAAATAAGAAAAAACAATTACATTGTCTTATTTCAAGTGCATTTTATCTAATTATCTTATTTTAAGAGTAAAAACATTCATTCCATTGGTAAATCATCTCATTTAGCTGCTCAAATGGAAGGCAAATACACTTAATTTAAAAAGTGTTTACGTAGCTTCTGTACATATGTAAAAAAAAATCTACTTACATACTGTATAGCACTTCTGGATAGATGCAAGCTACATTTCATTGCTTTCTACTTTTGACAGTGTAGTGACATCCATCCATCCATCCATCCATTTTCTGTCTTGCTTATTCCAAGCAGGGTCGCGAGGGGTGCTGGTGCCTATCTCCAGTTCTCCGTCGGTGAGAGGCGAGGTACACCCAGGACAGGTCGCCAGTCCATCGCAGGGCAACACAGAGGAAAAACAGGACAAACAACCATTTGCACACACATTCACACCTAAGGAGAATTTAGAGAAGCCAATGAACCTAACAGTTGTGCTTTTGGACTGTGGGAGGAATACCTGGAGAGAACCCACGCATGCTCAGGAGAACATGCAAACTCCATGCAGAAAGACCCTGGGCTGGGAATCGAACCCCAAACCTTCTTGCTAATAATCACTAGCTAAGTACACTTGGACATTAGAAACATACATTTGTATCTGTAAGTATTTGGTGGAAAAAAGACAAACACACTTTTACTTAATACCTGGTGCCAAATATGTATATATAATTTTGTTGCAAAGATAAAATATTATTTTTGCATGAAAAACTAATTCTAATAGATGTTTCTGAAGACCCGAATTAACAATTTTCCACAAACAGCTAGAAATATTGACTGTTTTCGACCAAGAAGTGCAAATTCCCCCAGCAGACTAGCAGGGTAAAGTTCAAGTTCAAGCTGAGTTCTTGATGAAAATTTCATATGTGAACTGTTGACCTATTGTCCACTGAGATGGGAAAACAGTTTGAGTGAGCATATCATGGCCCAGTTCACAGAAAACAAACTAAAAGGCCCACTGTAAAAACATTTAGCTCCAGAAATCGGATGGCACACTTCAGTAAGCTGAATATAGATTTATTTTATACATTGTTATGGTTTTGGTTCAGTTTAAGTTTTCTTTTGAGTTTCAAGTTTCCCTTTGATCCATGTTTCTTTTTTTTCTAGTTTTATTGGTTTAATTCTTATTTTGTGGTGTTTTCTGGATGTATTTGAGTTCTTAGGTATTTCTTGATTGCCCTCTGTTGCCCTCTTGTTGGTCTCCTTTTCCCTAGCTCCTTTCTAGTCTCCTCTGTTCACACCTGCTCCCAATCTGCTCATTAGTCCTGTCTTTGTTCTGTCTCCTATATATACTCTCCCTGTGCAGTTGCTCAGTGCTGGTTCCTCATCTTTTCCTGGCTCCTCATGTATGTCTTCCCCGATGTTTCCAAGGTTCTGTTTTTTTTTTTCCTGTATTTGCTATGTTGGATTTTTGGATTCCTGCCTCAGTTGCCTGTGAGTACTTCATTAAATTGCCTCCTCACCTCTGCATTTGGGTCAACTGTGACAGACATTCCATTTAAAATAACTAATTCTTTACAGCTAATAAACAAATATATGGATTATTTGCTCCAAAACCCTGACAGCCAAGGGTGCATATCAGGAAACAGACTTCAACACACCTTTCTGCAGCTTCTCTACTGTTACTCACCCAATCTAGACAGTGTCTTGCTCATGGCCTTAATCAAATAGATTAGAAAAGAATCCTAAAAGAGTAAATCATGATAATCTAATAAGAATGAACATGACTCAAACGGAGGTGAAAAGTTTGAAGAAATGAAACGGGGTTCATTTAAAAACAAGAAGAGAAGTTAATTACTTGATTGCAACAATCACATTGATTTATGTGTTTTACAGAAACCTGGCCTACAAGACGATTATGTTAGCATAAATAAGGCAAATGCCTGTGGTTATTTAAATCTTCATGTGCCCAGAAATTCAGAATGAGGAGGGGAGAGTTGTCTTCTGCCTTGATTCACTTTGGACGCCTGAGTAGTTACCAACTTTGCATTTTTTAAACACCACAGCATGCCTGCTGACCATGCCTTCCGATGGTCACCTCCAGCAGGATGATTTACTTTTCTGCAGCGCTATAATAAATCATCTTGAAGATCAGAATGAGCTTGTTGTCATCAAATAGCCTTCTCAGCCATCAGATCTCAATTTAGCACATACACCTTTGGGATGTGGAGAGTAATAGATTCACTTTATGAAGCTGACAGATTTGCAGCAACAGATAGAATCATGTAAGTATGAACCAAGATCTCTGTTTCCAACACTTTATTGATTTAAACAAAAAATAAGGACTTTTTAAAGGCAAAAATGGGAGCAAACTTGGTATTAGCAAGATAAAGGGTGAATGGTGATGGGTTTATTTGGCACATGAATACCACACGTTGTGTATAAATAGTATATAATATTAAATTATAGAAATACATATAAATTTATATTATAAATATATTTTACAGTGATGACATAAGACACAGAGATTAGAAGAAAAATTTGCCCTCTTTCGATTGGTTTTAGTGGCTCCAAAAGCCAGGCTGTCTGACCTATTTCTTTAGTTATTCACTTAATTAGTTGAATATTTGGGGGCACTCATAAAAATATAGTATTATTCCTTTATTCAAAAGTATCCATTGGTCATTACAATTAGAAAGCAACACTTTCTGAGTTAAGGCATATCGGACAATCAACATACAAAAACTAACTAACTAACTTCGCAGTAAGATATTTATAATATTCAATGGCTTTTTGATGTATCTTAAGTGAAACAAACCATTATAAAAGTAGCCAGCTGGGCAGCTTAATAATGAGCTGTTCACCCTATAAATCTTATAAGCCTCGAAAAATGGCTCTTTAATGCAGTTTTACTTTTTCTGCCCTCTTTGAAGAATGTTAAACACCCCCTTTGAATGCTTGGCTTTCACTGAGGCAAACATGAAATATGTTTCTCAAAAACACTACCCTAAAGGATTTATGGTTGATTTTTTTTTTTTGCAGATTCTTTTGAGTATCCTTTTCTTTCAAAAAACCCTAAAGCAGGGGAAGCTATTGCAAAAACCTTTCCTGTAATTATTGATAAAGGGTACTTACTCAACAAAGTGCTGCACTGCCTTTGAATGTCAGATACCTCTTAATTTTTCCATTATTTTGGTTTAGTTTTACCTTTTTTTTTGTTTTGAAAAAAAATATTTTAAATTCACTTTCAAATCTATGTTATTTTTTTATTTGTGTGTTTGCATTAAGACGGTCTAGAAAAAAAAAAAAAAAGCATTTTCTTGTTGGCTGCAGTTATTTCAACGCCAAAGTAGCACAGTGTTGCTCTCTGACTGTAATGTGCATCTGCTCCTATTCTGACACCCAACGTTTCTGTTCTCATCCTATTGGACTATGATGAAAATATAAGTGCTTGCAGCTTTACTGAGATCTGCTCAACAGGTTTAGCAGGGAGACAAAGATTAGGAAGGGTCAGGTCAGAATAATTCATGTCCTCCATAGCCCACGTGTGCATCATTGTGCTTGCGATGCTTTACCTTCCAGCAGACAGAATAAAAACAATTGGCCGAGCAACATGCAGACAAGAGAGCACACACATCTCAGCAGCTATTTATCTGTCTATATTAGATGGTAAACAATCTCAGTTTATTCTTTTTGTTCAGAGGTCAGACATGGCAGCACATTTGTTTGCAATACAAACATGGAAATAATCTCTACTTTCTGGCTTCAAGAAACAGTAAAAGGAAGAAAAAAAATATTATGCTAATTAGCAATTGCCATTTCTTTTTAGGCAATGCAGAGGGGGAAATGGAGTCACTTAATGCTGAGGGGAAAAATTGAGTAATAAAACCAAAAAAACAAACTAAAAAACATTTCAACACACCAATAGTGCTATTTTGCACCTTTATACAAGCTTGAATTCTCTGAGGCATGGAGTGACAAGCAGTAGTCTTCATCAATCTTTCTTAAACCTTCTCTGATTGAGGTGGAAGCCTTGTTGTTTACCATTTTCATCAACTTTTGATTCTTTCTTCAAGGGTTGGCATCACAGCTTTTTCTCTACAGCAAGATGCTTTATAATCCAGAAAATCATTTAATTATCCCTAAACATCCTTTCAATTGACTTGGTACGAAAAGTGTCCACAACATCAACATAAATGGATACATTTATTGAAGATGCAATGACAGCCATCTCACCGGTGCCTTTTCCTGACATGCGGCCCTTTATCATCAATGACTGTAAATGTGATTTTTTTTTTCAGGCAGTCAATCTCACTGGAATGGCTCCAAACAACAATTGCAGTATCATCACCTTGCCTAATGCAGATTTGTGATTTATCAATGAATATGACTTTCATCCAGTCATCCACAGTCTACAATTGCCTTTTCGTAGCCCAATGTAATATTGATTTCTGCTGTTTAAGTGTTAATGATGGCTTTCTGTATTTAAAACCCCTTTTCTTTAAGTGGTTTCTAACGATTAAGTTACAAAAATTGACTCCACATTTCTCCTACTTCTTTTGTTCTGCATTCTGTTTTCAAGACATATTGCTTTAAGTTTTCTGTCCTGACGTTTTCTAGTCTTTTTTAGCTCATCATGTTTGTACTTTGTCCACATTTTTGCCACAGATGAATGTCAACAACCAGCATCTTTTGCAACATTTTGTGGTGACTTACCTTCTTTTAGAAGTTTGATAATCCTCTCCTTTGTTTATACTTTCATGTTTTAACCATAATTCCTATCAGTCCATCTGCAACAGCTCACTCCTTTTCAACCATAATCTAATACATTTGTTAGTTTTAGGAATGAAGATTTCCACAGTGATTCCGAATTTCTTCCCCTTAACTGAGCTACAAAAGTGACTTTTGCTTTTGCATTAGTTTTTCTTATGGCTAGAAAGCTGCCAATCAGAATGACTGTAGTCTTGTGCCATGTTTGTTACAGTATCTGCTGTTCTGAATACAATTAAACCACTTAAGGACCATCCTTCAATAATGGTGAATCCATCATTTTTACCAGAGGTTGTATAGTGAAAATGGTGTAAAAGCTAAAATTACTTTTTCCTTATTTGCATTTCTTTTAAGATACTAATACATTTAAATGCACATGACTCTATCACGAGGCTGCAGGTAACATCTCATATTAACCATAACCTTGAAATGTGGCCATATTTCCAGGTTGCAAAACATTCATTTTGAAGCCGAGAGCTTTGCTTTTGTTCATACATGTTGTTAGTTTTTAATGAAATCCATTTTGTTTTTTTTTATTTTGTTCAGTGTTATTTTACTATGCCAGATTTTGATCCCTTGTTTTCCGATTTCCGCCTTCTAGGCCCCCCTCCCACTAAATCTTTGATAAAAAAAATTTCAAGTTTAACTTGCCACCTCAGAACAGATATTTCTGTGTTTCTCCTAGTCTGTGCAAGATCTTGGTATTTTTTAATGTCATTCAAAGTGACAAGCCATGACTTAGCCGGTCATGGTTTGGTTTGCTTTTGCCTTCTTGCATCTAAATTCCTTTATCAGAACCCAAACCTGTTTTCAAGCTTCCTGCAATATGGTTCTTTCAAATTATTTTAATAAAACTATCTCTATGGAATCCAAAGTTAAAATGGGTAAATGACCTTAAACATAAGTCATCAACTTTCATCAGAATTTTTCAGAAACTGACAAACACAGATATCAGCAGTTTTATAGTGGAGGCAGTCAGAAACTTAATGGAAAGACATTATATCAACCTTTCTAAAATGAAAAAGGTCAGGAATCAATGAAATAATGATGTTAAAAGGAACCATATCATCGATAACAACTTTTTCCCCTACCAAACTATTCCTCTCTATTTCCATTTTCAGATATGCCAGTCTATGCAGCCTCAGTTAGATCCTATTAAGTATTGCAGACACATTTAACTTTTTCAATACATCTGGGTTTACAATAGATTGTTCATAACTCAGACTGTTATTACATATTCTGTTTGCATGCATTGTGGCATTAATTTCCCCCTCAGTGCAGAGTCAGTGAAAATAAGGAGAATACTACACGAGCCAACTTGATTTAGCAAGGAAATAAGTTAATCTTTGTTGGTTCAGTATGCAATTGTATACGCAGTTTTAATATTCAAGAAAATAAAATCACAATGAGAGAATTCCTATGTGGCCAATTCCTCAAAAATCCCCACATTGCAAATGCTGTCTGGATACCAGGCCAGCAATATGTGAAAAGATCCTTTTCATTCTGGTATCCACATTTTTAAAAAATAATTTCTGCCTCTATAAAGTTTTTCTAGCAGAACAAAACTTGTTTATTGTTTTACCAAGTGACTAATTTTTAAAATGACAAGTTTTTAACAGTTATTTTAGTGAAAATAAGGCCTCAAAGTAATAAAACCATTTGATTGCTTTCATAGTATAAAAGACGATGGGTTATTTCACAAGAATGAAGTCAATAGTGTTTTATCTTTGCATGTTTTGGTCTAAAGCTAATTGTAGACTAACCAGTATTTAAATAACTTTTTTGAACATCTTAAGTGCAAATAGAAAATGAATATAATTTCTTTTTTTTTCAGTTAGGGGTAAAACATGAACTCAGTGATCCTCCACAGTATTAGTTCATGTAAAAAGACCCAAGACAGAGGAAGCAGTGGTTTACAATATTTAAACACTGATAAAATGAAAAGAATATCATGTGCAAAGACCTTAATATTACATTTAAGATAACTATTGGAACTGTTCAAATGTTACAACCAGACACAGATCAAAGAATTGCAGCTTTCTGGAAAGTTATCATTTTAAGTTGCAAGGATTTTCCATCATAATAATCAAACATTTTACGATCTTATCTGGTTTAACCTTATAGATCACAGAGTGTTTTCCAGGTTGGTGGTGCACAGAGAAGTGCAACATAATCATGACTGGAGGAGCTGTTGAAGGACAAAAATATGCGAAGGACAGATGCATAATCATATTGAGGTGTTTACTGAAAGCATAAATAATCGTTGAGCTACTTAGGAAAACATTAAAGGTACAGGAACACTTTGGCACAGAAGTCGTGCTGCAATCCAGAACAGGCAGGCTGGAATAAGGGTCTGGCATGGAAAGTAAAACTACTTGACATGCTTATAACTGCTGTACAAGTGGCAGAGGACTCAGGTGTGCTGACTGACGGAATATATTTGCAGTTGTGTGGAGAACAATACTGGTGGAACTGAGGGGAAATGTACCTAAATTGCTAACGGAAAAAAATGTAAAAAAAGAAATAGAAAGCAATCAAAGTGAGCTAAAGAGAAAACATTAAATGTCACAGACCAGATACATGTTTTGCTACACAAAGCCAGCAACCTGACTGACAACACAGTCCACACTTTTACCTTACTGGCACAAAACAAAGAAAACTAAAATGATCACAAAAGCATAGGTAATCATGGCCTTAAATAACCTTTAAAGCCCTCCGTCTGTTAACAGTGTCAACAGTGCAACCTTTATGACATGAATTCTGCAGAATATCCACAGATTTCTTCATCTGGCCCAAAATGTCATTGTCAATTAGGACAACAATATTCCAGCCAGAGGTTGGCACCAATACAGCACATACAGAAACCAAGAGCTTGAGAAGAGAAAGAAATACACTTGTTTTAAAAATACGCTGAGGAGAGATCTGCCTTTCATCATGTTTTCGAAAAAAAATATGTCAGACAAAAATTGGATTTATGTACTGGCAAGTAAACACTTACTTTAGAGCTCAGTTTTTCTTCCTTCAGTTCTTCATATAAAAACACTACAACAGACTATGAGACCTGCAGTGATGAAAGAAAAAATTGAGGTAGAGTTTTTTTTTCTCTCTTCCTCCCCAAGCCAGTAAATTTAAAATGTCTAACGTAAAGTCGAAAAATTATATTGAGAATAAAGTTTAACTAACTTTAAATTTTTTTTTTATTTAAAGCTACAGTGTGTAATAATTACAGGGATATACAGTCAGAAATGTAATATATTATACATAACTATGTTATTTATCATCATCTACGAGCTCAGCCTCTTAACCTTAATATTTGCGTTGCCTTAGAATTCATTATTTATAATTACATAGGAGTGGGTCTCGCAGCCATGGAGGCAGATATCTTTGCGCTATGGCAGCGCAGAGCCAACAAACTAGCGATTGCGAGATCGCCAAAATGTCACAACGATGTAGAAAAAATAACGGGTATATTTATTATCTTAAGTCTACATGAAATATATACCCTACACAGACTAATGAAATACTATCTGTAAAATTATCTATGTAAACAAACCTCATCACTTGAGAAAGTAGGTGATACGGACGTCGTGGAAGACATTTTGCCCTGTAACGCTCGCCGTACTGTTGGGGGGGAGAAGCGGTGGGGGGGAGATGTTCATGTTGCTGCAGTCTGCAGTCTGACCGCTAGATGTCGCTAAAAGTTACACACTGTAGCTTTAAAGCTCAATTTTAGAAGACGTAGGCTTAAAAATCTCGCCAAACAGCCTGTGGTCAAGATGTCTGTTATTCACGGCCACTGACGTTAGTACTAACTTTATTCTTGTAATCTTCAAGTCTTCAACTTTTTTTGACAGCTTGACTTTATTCCTAATACTATATTTCAATTTTATCTTCAACATTTCGACTTTTTTCCTCGCTTTGGCCACAATACTCTTGTAAAAAACACAAACATTGAAGAGGTTGTATTGAAACCTTTAATCGAAGATTAAAACCATCGGCTCAACTGACCTACATACAGTATAGTTTGAGTTGCAACATTTTCATATGCTACAGCAAGGATCCAGTCCAGTCTTTAAAAGCTCCTCCTCTGCAACCTTTAGATATATCCTAGCACCAACACAATGAATCAAATGAGTGACTATAGCCTCCTTCCCACTGAAATTAACGGGTTAACGTGGGTTTTTCAAACACGGGTTGACCCGCTATCAATCGGCATGTGGTTCCATTCCCATTGGCCACAAAAAATAGATCTGATCCCTTGCTGGCATGCTGTGTCTTCTGTCCCCAACATCAGCATGTATGGTGATGTAATGACGCCTGGTTAGCATTGATGATGTCATGAGTGTGACAGAAATCAGCAAAGGAAACAATGGAGAGCAACATGTAAGGAAGCCCGGGCGCAGCATTGGTACTTTATTGAATCCCGCTTAACAGTGCTGCGCCATGTTTTATCCAATGTAAGCAAAGTCAGCTTATTAGATCAGACGCGACTGGTGCGATGTTGTGATGTACGTTTGTTGTGCTAAATCGTATCACGTAAATTATCGCGTCAGCCTGGGTCTAATGTTCCCAATCAGAGCTGAGATGTGTGAAGGCAATTTTAAGCAGGGTCTCTGCCAAGTCATTTGACGGTCGAAGGTCAGTGAGCCGTTCCCATTGCCCCTAGAAGCCAATTGTTTGCGGGTTTAAACATGTTTTTGTGGTCAGTGAGAAAGGGATATAACTCTGGTAAGGCCTAATGAGCCATTTATTTGATTCAGAATTTCTGTTTTTGTCACTAAGGGCTTTATTTTTCTTGCTTCAGTAGAATACTGTCTTTACAACAGAGGTGAAAGAATGCCAGCACACACTTGGCTCAGATGACCAGCAGTAAACAGACTGAATGAAGAAGGAAGAAAGGTATTTTCATTCTCTCATAAACACAAATGCATACAACACAGCAGTCAAAACAATCTTCTGTTGAAACAATTGTTTTATTTTACATTAATTTAATCCTAGAAAATATGAGAATAAAATTCACAACTTACAGTGCCCAACATAAATATTGTATTGTATAAACATTGTAGAGGCATTTACACTATGGTGATTACTCACTGAGTTTTTTAGCCTCTGTTGAATTTGCAGTGCAGAAAAAGGAATATCATCCATTGTCACTGGCTGCATTATTATATGTCCTCCATTGTTTATGCAAAATTCCAGCAGATTAAAAGTCTCTTGTGCTACAACAATTTTTTTGCATGGTCTTTCCACCAGAGTTTCAATTTCCCAATTTAAAACCATCCTCTTTTGGTGTCATTAATTCAGTGTTGAGTCAATCATTGCATGCTTAAAATATAGCTATTATCCAGCCATGTTTAAATTAATCCACCCATTAGGATGTATAGTAGCATTGATAAATAAGACATACATAATAACTTTTACTCATGTTGTAACTCTTTTTTGTTCTACCTGCCCTTTTAGTTTTTTGGGGGCTTTTTTGTATGTGGCTGAACGTTTACTTGGTGTACCCAATGAGGCACAACAATTTAATCCATACACAGACCTTTCAGTTAACAGTATGCTCTAATTTATGTGTCTTCAAAGGTTTGGTGAGATTTCCCGTCTACATCTCAATGTTCTGAGTGAAATTGGCTCACAATGGTGTAGGGGTGGAACGATTCACAAAATCCATGGTTCGGTTCGGTTCACGGTTTCGTGGTCACGGTTTTTTTCGGTTCGGCATATGTTGATTGTTAGCCTGACATGTTGGTCGTGTTGCTGTTAGCATAAACAAAACGTGTTGCACAATGCTTGCACACTGTTGCTCTTTTATCCACAACTTTCTTTCTGCCGTCATCGTAGGTCACTCTAAATGCAAAGTGCTCCCATACAGCAGACCTATAAAGTGCTGCTGGCGCGTCTTCCAACTCCTGTTCTTTCCCACTCGCCATTCCGACACAATTCTCCACAACAACTGATTTTTTTCTGCTACACCCGGCTACGCTGCTTCGCTTCTTCTTGTTTACTACTGGTGGTTGGCTTTGGTCGCAGTACCGCCACCTTCTGCTCTGGAGTGTAAACGCTTCGCCTATGAGAAAAAGGAGCAGCGCATGAACCGAACGCAACATACGAGAATCGAACCGAGACAGTCGAACCGAACGGTTCGGACGGTTTTCATAAACCGTTCGATCCCTACAATGGTGTGATGCTTGTCATGTGGCTGGAGACAACACAATGTGTGACCAAAATTGTTCTATTTCCGATACTTCTATTGTCACGAGTGGTCAGAATCAGAATAAAATGTATTGCCAAGTAGGTTTACATTTAAAATGAGTTTTACTGGTGTTAATGGTGCAGAGAAATTATATATATATATATATATATATATATATATATATATATATATATATATATATATATATATATATATATATATATATATATATTAGGGCTGGGCGATAATTCAATAACGATATACACTATATTGCCAAAAGTATTTGCTCACCTGCCTTGACTCACATATGAGCTTAAGTGACATCCCGTTCCTAATCCATAGGGTTCAATATGACGTCGGTCCACCCTTTGCAGCTAGAACAGCTTCAACTCTTCTGGGAAGGCTGTCCACAAGGTTTAGGAGTGTGTTTATGGGAATTTTTGACCATTCTTCCAGAAGCGCATTTGTGAGGTCGCACACTGATGTTGGACGAGAAGGCCTGGCTCTCAGTCTCCGCTCTAATTCATCCCAAAGGTGTTCTATCGGGTTGAGGTCAGGACTCTGTGCAGGCCAGTCAAGTTCATCCACACCAGACTCTGTCATCCATGTCTTTATGGACCTTGCTTTGTGCACTGGTGCACAGTCATGTTGGAAGAGGAAGGGGCCAGCTCCAAACTGTTCCCACAAAGTTGGGAGCATGGAATTGTCCAAAATGTCTTGGTATGCTGAAGCATTCAGAGTTCCTTTCACTGGAACTAAGGGGCCAAGCCCAGCTCCTGAAAAACAACCCCACACCATAATCCCCCCTCCACCAAACTTTACACTTGGCACAATGCAGTCAGACAAGTACCGTTCTCCTGGCAACCGCCAAACCCAGACCCGTCCATCAGATTGCCAGATGGAGAAGCGCGATTCGTCACTCCAGAGAACGCGTCTCCACTGCTCTAGAGTCCAGTGGCGGCGTGCTTTACACCACCGCATCCGACGCTTTGCATTGCACTTGGTTATGTATGGCTTGGATGCAGCTGCTCGACCATGGAAACCCATTCCATGAAGCTCTCTGCGCACTGTTCTTGAGCTAATCTGAAGGCCACATGAAGTTTGGAGGTCTGTAGTGATTGACTCTGCAGAAAGTTGGCGACCTCTTCGCACTATGCGCTTCAGCATCCGCTGACCCCGCTCCGTCAGTTTACGTGGCCTACCACTTCGTGGCTGAGTTGCTGTCGTTCCCAAACACTTCCATTTTCTTATAATACAGCTGACAGTTGACTGTGGAATATTTAGGAGCGAGGAAATTTCACGACTGGATTTGTTGCACAGGTGGCATCCTATCACAGTTCCACGCTGGAATTCACTGAGCTCCTGAGAGCGACCCATTCTTTCACAAATGTTTGTAAAAACAGTCTGCATGCCTAGGTGCTTGAATTTATACACCTGTGGCCATGGAAGTGATTGGAACACCTGATTCCAATAATTTGGATGGGTGAGCAAATACTTTTGGCAATATAGTGTATATCGATCGATGGACGTGTGGCGCTATAGAAAAAAAGAGGGTCGATAAAAGTTCGATAAAAAAGAAACGCAGTTTTCCTTCCTTCTCAAAATCGCGGACCCAGGCACGCCGTCACCAAGCGCCGCCCTCTCAAACCACAACACAGAGCACATGAAGATGTCGCAGCAAGGAGAGGCGGAGGAAATTGTTTCAAAGAAGGGTTTTTGTAGTTCGGCAGTCTGGCAGTATTTCGGTCATGGCAAGTCTGACAGAAAAACAAACCACAGTCATCTGTAAAATGTGTCGGGAACCAGTGAAAACGAAGTCTGATAACACAACCAACTTTTTTTTTTTTATCATCTCAGCCGCTCACACCCGCAGGAGTACGAGCTGTGTAGGCCCCGCTTCTCCTCTGAGGAATCTTCGGGAATTTCGGGAAAATATATATATATTTTCAGTTCTGGGCAGTTTCCCACGTAGTTCTAACAATTGAGAGAAAAATGCTGAGGGGCCAGAAACTTTAAAGTAATAACTCAGGTTAAAGCAGGAAACGGGGGCGGCGGCAGCGGTGGGGGGGCATTTATTTATTTGTTATATTTATTTTGGTCACTTTTCTGGTCACTTTAGTTTATTCTTTGTCAGTATTTAATAACATAACCCAGGTCTCTTAAGTTATTTTTCTTTAAAACAATTCTGTTATGGTTAAAAAAGTTGGTTAAATAAAGATTTAATTCGAAGTCTGTGTTTGTGTTTTTTATTAAAATTAAATAATTTAGCAATATTATAAAAAGTCCAGGCAGAGCTGCACATAAAATATGGTTTCAAATCTTTTCAATAATTATCGATATTGATCAATATGCATTTTTTTTATCGATAAGCTTTTTTTCTATATCGCCCAGCCCTAATATATATATATACAGAATGTATAGCTATATACAATATAAAACATACAATATACAATAAAGCTATTTACAATATACACAGTAGAGTGTGATTCTAGGTGGTGTCTATAAAGATGTGAAAGTCACCTAATAGTAAAATTTTGCTGTGTGAACCAGCCTATGTGAGAACATAACCCCTCCCCAAAAAGTGTGACCAAAGGTGTCCATGCCAGGAGACCAGAGGGACTAGGCTAACTGTGGGAATGAGCAGTGAAGGGATAGGACAAGAGAAAGCGGCTACTAGCTCAGCCCAGCCTAGCCTTATTAAATACTGTAGAGTTAGCAGAGTGACGCTGGTAATTACGCCACGGGTCTTTAAATGTTTGAGATTTTTTTCAATGCTCTTGGCACCAGAGTTCTAGAGCGACTTTGTGGACCCATAGCACTTTGACCCCCTTGCTTTAAGGTAGGCGTAGACAGCATTGGTCCCAGAGTTCTAGTAGCTTTTGCATCCATTTCTTTTTTTAAAAACAACTGAAACAAATGAGTGGTTAATGGCCAGGGCTCTGCTAAATTTACCCACATCCCAAGGAGGTAATTTGTCCTTTTTTCAGGTGTGTTGGAGCAGGGATGAATGCAAAAGTTGCAGGACAGTGGCACTCAAGAACAGATGTTGTCTGCTTTAAGGCATTGACTTAGCAATTCCCAAATCCAATGCTACTCAGGGGGTAGAGTACAAGATAAATCAATACAGAGGCATGTTTCTAAGTGAGTTGTACTGATAGCTGAATTGGTAGTTATGATGATGAAAGCCTGTACCATCATGTACTGTTTAAGCCAATATGAAATTATCCACAATTTAACCACCGATGTTATTTGAGCAGCAAAGAGACATCTGCTGCTTCATTTCAGATACTTGTAGACATTAAGGTCAGATGTGCCTCAAGATAATTTTTTATGCTTCCAGAACTGCATCAAAGAAAGTGTGTACAGATGCATCTGATTCTTATGCTGCTCCTGTGTTCAGTAACAGAGTGGCTTTGCTATATTTGCTGTGATAAGTGGATACAATATTTTTTCAATGAGAAAATGCACCTCAAAAAATCTTCTGTGCAGTCAGTTCGTCAAGATTAGGATCCTGTCTTAAAATATTATTTCGCTGTCAGAAGCACTCAGACCCCCACATACCGGCGGCAGCGCTGTCACTAAGAATCCCCAGCAGCAGCTGCCTCAGGCCGGGTCACCTCTTGGAGGTTTTCCCCTACTGTTCGTGGCAGCTGAAAGTAGATGTTAGTGTTACAGTGGTATGTGTTACAAAGTGCAGGCAAGAGAATAATAAAAGATCACATGATTTGCTGGCAGGTTTAGGCGTTAATAAAAAGTTTCAGGGGAGTGATCAAAGCACTCTGCATGAGCAACGCTATCTCCATGTCCCTGCCAGCTCCCAGATCAGCTTCTCTGATTGCTTGATATGGTGTGTCAAGCAGCAAAAGTTAATTTTTTTTCAACTCTAGCATCTGCTGCTTATGAAGAGCATAGCGCGCTCGAGACGCACTGCAGGACCTTTTGATGCACCTTGATGTGCGTCAACCATAGACTTTCCATGTAAAACAGCTGTTACTGCTGCTGAAATATATAAATAATATTCAGTTACATTAAAATGGAAGCGATTTAACCTTGTTTATACAATTTTAAATGTAGAAAAAAAGCCAACTTTGGGGCGAGTTTCCCTTTAGAAATGAGCTTTATCAAGGTGAAGTTGAGTAAGCTCACTTTGACAGGGATATCTGTAAAAGCACAGTGGTTGATTACTTCTATGGAAGATTGACCGGCCATTCAACCAGTAATACTAGACGTTTATGTCACTCTTTGCAAAACAGCAAAAGGTTTTAATATTAGCTTGAAATCTGTTCCATATTCTAACATAAGTCATTTAATTAGAATCAAATATCAATCATTGTATTTCTTTGTATAAATTGTATTTATTGGTTTTTACCAACTATAATAATCCAACATTTGATTTTACCACCATTTGTTTTAATTATTGCATAAACAAAAGCTGTTGGGTAAGTTATCCATCTATTTGTGTGTACCTGTTGAGCAGATAGTAACTGACATTTGTTTTTAAACAATGAGGATCCCATCCTTTTTTTCAGTTTTCTTTTATTTGTTATCTGTTAGCTTTCACCTTCAGTCCAAATTCATACAGTTCAACTTTTTTAGTTTAACCAAAGTATCTTTAAGTGTGTGGGCGTGTACTTGAGCATTGTGGTCTTGTTTTACCTACAATATTTTGTAAAATATCCTACATGCGAAGACTTACAGGTACATATGCGGACATTCAACTGGTCCCTATATGTTAAAGTTCTGTTCTTTGAGTTGCGGTTAGGTTAAGGACTAAGGTGTGAATTCAGTTTAGGTTAGGATTAGGTATATCTTGGTAATAGTTAGGGTAAGGGTCTGGGTTAGGCCATATAAAATGAATGCAAGTCAATGAAATGTCCCCATATGTCATGAAAACAAAGCTGGGAGTGTGTGTGTGTGTGCGTAGTGGTCTGTCTGGGTGCTGCTCAGATTCTCGACGACCCCAGCGGCCCTGATCTGCGCTAAATTTCTAAGGGGAAAGATTGATGACTATTAGTGACAGTCCACTGATTCCATCTTTTCCATATTAAACTTCAGGCTTTTAGTAAAATTTGATTTGTGAGTAGAGAGAGACAGAAAATGCTATGGACACATTTGTTTTTTTCTCATTAGTTTCAGATGTTACACAACCAAACTGTGACTTTTCTAAATCAAATAATTCAGCTTTTTAGTCAAAGCTCTTCACAATGTGTAATTGATTTATATTTGCCTTCATGTCTCATGGCTTTGCTGCTAATGTTAGATGTTATCAGAGTTTTTCCTACTTACAGGGGATTAAATCTGAAATGTAACATAAGGTTCTTGTATTTATGCATTAGCCCTGTTTGAGCTCATTAGGTAATTACCAAGAAATATAGAGCTGTACTGAAAAAATTAAACTGTTTGAAAGAATAATTTACGGAAAACCTGACCATGTTTTTTTTTTTTCCAGTAAGGGTTTGAGGCCTTTATAGGAGTTAGGGCACACATTCTGACACAGCCAGAGCCCCTTCATCAGTCTCCTGGGTTGTCCATTAGGCCTCCTTCAGGTGGGGAGTGCCTAGAGCACCTCCAAAGGGATCCGCCCAGGGGGCATCCAGAAAAGATGGTCAGTCCACCTCAGCTGACTGCTGTCCATGTGGAGGAGAAGCAGTTAAAATCAGAACCAGTAGCAGCTGATGGAGTTTTCTCCAAGGGGGGCTATAAATTCAAAATAGGCATATACCAAAAACCAATCAAATGTATATTAAGTTATCAAACATTATATTTCTATGAATGCCACCAACAAAATACATTAATAATATAATAATAATTTAATGTACAGGTCTACTTTTTGTACATTTCTGCCCTTTTGAGGCTTTGTAAAGGCAAATCTATGTTTTGCATGGTCCAATATTGTGTCAAAGACCTAAAAATTAAATAATGTACTGGTTTAATAATGGAGAAGCTATTAGCTTTATATTCTTTAATATATAAAAACTATTCATTTTTTGAGAATGTGTTTATTTAAGAGCAACTATGCAAATTAACATATTATTTCTATGTGAAGCCTGTTCATGCTTCTTTGCCTTTTTTAAAAAAGAGCTTTAAATCCGTTATACCTGTCTTTGCTGGGTCAGATCCTGATCTTTGAAAAATGAGGCAGTGAAAGCAGAATAAAGCATTAGCCTCTCTGCATGCAGTTATTGAAGCCTTGTAGCTAAACCAGATCATGGAAAAAGACAGAGTGTATCATCACGATCTGTCTTTTGGACAGCTGATTAATTTTAGAGTTCAGCTGATCAGGTCCAAACGGACTCATCTCCAGCTTCTCCTGGTAAGTTTGTTTAAGGGATGTCACTTAATGGACCGGCCTATTAATCACCGGCACTACAACTGTGATGACAGTTCCAGTCACCTCAGGGCACACCTCTTGTGCGGCCTAAGCTCTCCTATACCTTTGTATTGCAGAGGAGTTTCTGTGGATGTACAACTTTTTATGAGTTTATCGCCAAAGATTTTTGCACCATAGTGCGGAAATACATCACCAATCTGACGAAAGAAGAAACAGCTTTATTCGTCATTAAAGATTAAATGTTTATCTTGCACATCTAAAAATGATATAGTAATAAAATATTTTAATTTCATAATTTAATATTTATTTAGTGTTTTTGTATCTTAATCAAGGTCATTGGGTGGGAGGGGTTGCGTCCTAGCGCCTGCTATTGGCCAACCGCCACAGATCAGAAACTCTCCTGGATGACCAAGATCCTCAACAGATTTCTAAGAGAGAACCCAGCCAGCCTGTGGAGAAAGCTTGAATACAGGATCTTGTTCTTTTGATCAGTATCCGAATTTCATGACCACAGGGGAGGGGAGGAAATAAAGAGCTTTATCTTTTGGCTCAACTCTGTCTTCACCACCATAGACCTTTTTTCTCTATCACCCCCACTCCAGATGTTTGGTCTCCAATTGAGGCAGGGGCTCTGCTCCATCCTGACACTATTTCCAGATGGAAAACTATGGCCTTGGACTTGGAGGAGTGGTCCTCATCCTAGCAGCTGCACACTCAGCTGTGAACCACCCCGGTGTGTGCTGTAGTTCTTGGCAGGATTGACCATAAATTAATTCTTCCCAGCAAGGATTTCAGACCTGGCAAATGTTGCCTTAATGCGCTGATGATTCAGGAAGGTTGAAAATATGAGAGGCAAAATGGGATTGTGTTTACTGCTTTTGTTTGAGGAAGATTCAAACATTTATTTTTTAATAATAATAATGTAATAACTTGATAAAAAATCAACAGGTGGATCACTTTCTTACTGTCCCTTAATTTTGGCTCCTCTAAATCAAAACTTTATATTTTTTTGTGAAGTGAAACATTCCAAGTGATGGAATACTGGAATGTTTTATAATGTTGGTGTCATGATCAGTTTTAGAGATAAACCCACATGCAGAACACCACTGAGACTTGGAAAAAAGTTTATTAGTTTTCACACAAAGAAGACAAGATTCAGGTTCAGGTCCGGGCAGGATTCTCTGGCGTCTGCAGAGACGGATAGTTGGTTAGCTGGGTATGCAGATAAGTTAAATGGATTCTCAGATATTTCAGTGGATACCTTGAAGAGGTCCAGGTTTGTTCAGAGAGAGGGAACCAGTTGGGATCAGAGACAGTTGGCTCAGCAGAGTGCTTAGGCAGCAGCAGCGTCTTACTTCTGACTTCCAGTGATCAGACCTTGGTTGAAGTGATTAGCTCTTTCCTAAGAGCAGCAGGTGGATTCCAGAAAGTAGTCTTCAGGTTTGGCTCTCTAGGGCAGGCAGGCAGATTCAGGTTAAGCTCATCCAGAGCTTCTCTCGAGAGACTGGTTTCCAAACTTGGCTAACACTGCGGCGTCGAAGCAAGGTCTGGCAGCTGCTTATGAAGGCCGGTCTCCTGATGAGCTGACGAGCGTCAGCTGAGCTGGGGGGCTCCAGCCCAGGAGGATCCACAGCGCACTCTGCTGGAGAAGGTGGAGAATCTCCAGATCCCAACAGTTGGGGTTTTTTTTATCTTTTAAGTTGATAAAGCTTTTTAGGTTAATATGTTTTATTTCCTTAAACCTACAATGTCAAACCATAGAATTGTGCAAACCAGTGGCGGCCGGCCCATAGGGGGCGCTGGGGCACCGCCCTCCCTGATAAGAAGAGAGAAAAGTAAAATATATTTTTAGAAATTAACTCATAAATGTCAGTTTTACTCTCTAGAGTGTGTACCTATAAGCAAAACAAATTATATAAACTACATTTCCCTATCTACTGTCATTCATTTGTGGATTTCCACAGACAGACTCCTACCGTCTCTGTTCTGGGGGCTGTGATCAGACAGCCCCACATTTGCAGAGAATCTGTCAATCATGTACTATTGCTAGGTGCATTTAATGGCCAATCAGCGTCTCAGAACTTTATGGTCTTGGAGCTCTGAAAATACTGCGCTTTAACAGGCTTCTGCACCCAAGCGCAGGTGCAGACAATTAGAGGGACGATGGCGAACGTAACGAGCAAGATGCAGTTTCCACCAAATTCGGTGAGATCCTTATTTATCTACCCGTTTGCCAGAAGAACATCCCTGTTGTAGGGTAGGAAAATTTCCTGTCATGGTTATAGTGACTGCGACGAATCCACCTCGTCGCTTAAAACTTTGCGTGCCACACACACATTCCTGTTATACTGTGTTTGTGAGGACCAATACACTCGCACTGAGCCCAGTAGCTCCATTAACTTAAAACACACAAGCTGTTCCTGGTTACCTGCTGGCGTATTGAGGGTGCACACTTATTATTTCAGTGGGGTTATCCGTGTGTGTGTGTGTGTATGTGTACGTGTTTATGCTACGGGGACTTGTCATCTTCAGTCTGGCTGCGTCTTTGCTGGGTTCAAACCCAGTTTGGTGTAATTGAATAAGTCAATGAATCTGTGTAAAATAATTAAGTTGTAAAAATTATTTGTTTTTGTACATCAATTGTTTGTGGAGGTAATATATGGACAAAACTGATTTATGAGAAGAAATCAGAAATAAGAGAGCCTGTAGGGGCTTAAACTATTTAATGAGGGCTGTGGGAAGAAGAGCGGCCATTTCTGTTTTCTGTTTCTTTGTTACATTGCTGGTAACTGGAGGGAGGCTGAGGCCCAGAGGATCTTGTATATTGTTAGTTTCTTTTGCACTCTGTTTTGAGTTTTTGAGCACAATAAATCAGCAACACCGGTAACCCGACTGAACCTGGATTCTTGGAGGCCAAAGAACCCTGTCACAGTGACCCAAATCGTCACTGTCACTCTTATTTTATAGTAAATTAAATCATTACTGTTAAATTGTATGTATTGTCCAATTGTTTATTTGAATCCTTATTCCGGATTAGTTGGAGACATACACTAGGCTATATCAGCCCCACCAAAAATATTTTTCACCAGCCGCCACTGGTGCAAACAGAGGATAAATTAGCACAGTAGATTACATCTGTTAATAAAAAGCAATGCAATCCATCTGCTGTATAAGCATGAGGTGTTTCAATTAGTATAACTACATTTCAGGGAAATGCAAACATGAGAAAAATACTAGGATTTATTTTTGGCAAATAATTACTGCAAACATCTTACAATACATAAAAGATGAAACCTCAAAATCCGTATGTAAACCTCCTGGTTTTCTCCATCTGTCCTTATTTGTAGCTAGTGAGGATTGACAACTCATCTATAGTAAACAAAATTGTTTTTCCTGCATCAGTTCTACCAAGAAATAAATGTTTCCTACAATGTAAGCTGCAAACATTGTCTCTAAATGACCCCTATTACCTTAACTGAGGCCTGGCTTTTTCCATGACGAGGTGCAGTATCTTTGTTGAAATCAGCTCAGGGTCTAATCTAATGGGCTATTATTCTAAAGCTGACAATGTTGAGTCATTTTCTGTGCCATAGGCTGAACCCTGTGGTAAACAAATTGCAGATGCTGCCAGTATTCCTCACACACTCTCACTCCTACCATCCAGCTATCATAAAGCCCAACCTGTACATTCTGCAAATGGGCAGAAAATCTGTATCGGAGTAAAGTGAATTCACTCCCTCTTGAAATGTTTTCATAGATAATACTGATCATAAAAATCTCTGTTCAGCATTTACACTTTATAGGTCTGTAAAGTTTTATTGTGTGTTTTTTTTAGTTGTGACCGTGTTTCAAGAGGTAGGTTATAGCATGTTAACTATCTAAATTTCAGGTGAAATCAATAAAACAGTGCTAACCACACTGAGTGATATATGGTATAAAACTTTGTACTGGTTCAAACACAAGAGTTTGAATTTCAGACAAAATTGAAATTATTTACAGCGTGTACGGAAAGTATTTAGACCAATTTAAATGTTGCATTCTTTGTTTCATTGCAGCCATTTGCTAACATAAAAAAGTCAAGTATTCAGACCCTTTTTTGTGGCACTCATATTTAGTTCACATGCTGTACATCTATTCTGGTGCTCCTTGAGATGGTTCTACATCTTCATTTGAGTCTATCTGTGTTTAATTTAACTAATTGGACTTGATTAGTAAAAGCAAACACTTGTCTATATCAGACTTTACAGCTACAGTGCATGTTGCAGCAAGTGAGAACCATGAAGCTGAAGGAATTGCCCAAGGAGCTCAGACACCGAACTGTGGCAAGGGACAGGTCTGACCAAGAATACACAAACAATTTCTGCGTTATTCAAGGTTCGTCAGAGCACAGTGGTCACTATAATCCCTAAATGGAGGAAGTTTAGGTCAACAAGAAATCTTTTCAGATCTGGCTGCACAGCCAAACTCAGCAATCGAGGGGGAAAAGCCTTAGTGGGAAAGGTAAAGAAAAACCTAAAGATTGTTGGAGCTGAGTCCCAAAGATGCAGTTTGGAGATGGGAGCCTGCATGGTGTTAGCCAGAAAACACATGAAGGCTATGAGAAATAAGACACTGGTCTGATGAGACCAAAACTGTTGTCATTAATTCTAAGTGATATGTGTAGAGAAAACCAGGCATTGCTCATCACATAACCAATACAGCCCAACAGTGAAACATGGTGGTGGCAGCATCATCCTATATGGGAATGTTTTTCATCTGCATTGAATGCAAATGTCACCATTAGAGGAGTGTCAAGTAGCAAGTTGTGGAACTTTATTCTAAACTTTTTATCTATGTTCTGTTCCAGATGTTATTTCAATAGTAGATTGATCTTGCATAGAACCCACAGAGTGTTCTTTCGACCAAATAACAAGAAATTAAACCCCTGGATGCAAGTAGAGACTGAGGGCCGGATTTATCAAGATCCAATTTTGCGTGTAGTAATTTGCGCTCGCAAACTGGAATTTTGCGCGAGGGGCTGAACCATGGTTTGCGGGTGATTTAACAAGAGTGATTGCGTAACTGGTGGCAGGTGCAAAACTGTTGGAGACGCCCTATTTAAATGATGGTTTTGCGCGTTTTGTGGTTTGCGGCAAAGTATATATATATATATATACTTATACCTGTAGAAATATGCACATACCAAATGGCTCACAATGGGACTGTGGATGAGATGACTGGGCGTACGCATCCCCGCAGCATTGGCATGTTGCTCCACAGGCGCAGAGGTCGGGGTTCTCCGGTAGGGCGTCAGGGCGACATGGCATTTAGAACGTCGGACAGCACTTCTGAAAAACGAGATTGGGAGATCCCAGATGCAAAAAAGTGCAATGTTGCAAGGAGTTTTGTGATATCTGGTATTGCGTGGGTCCTCCTTTTGGCTGGCTGCAAATCCATTCGGAGTTCCCCCAACAGCTCAAAAATGGCAATGCTGGATAAACGATATGTTTTGATGATCGTTTCCTCGTTCATTCCAAAAATTTTCAGACGGAGTGAAAAAATGCGTTCTCTGCGTCTCCTTGCTTCATTTCTTTGTCTCCTTCTTGCGACAATAACCGCTGCCATGTGTGCGCAATTACGCATACAGACCATTTGCACCTTCTTTTGAAACATGTTAAATATAGAGTCAGATACCGTTAGCAAAATAGCTTTCAGGTTTGATAAAACACTTTGCGAGTGCTAAATTAATATATTTACATGTTCTCCTCCCACAAGACGCACTTTAGCGTGTAAACGCCCCATATTGCATATTCATTGCAGAAAAAGTACTAAATGGATAAGAGGCGCTATTTAGCACGTTTTAAAGACCAAATCCTTTTAGCACGCTGTTGATAGATCAGTTTGTACATTTTTTAGCGTGCGCAGTGAAATAGCTCACGTTTTTATACACGCAAACATTTGATAGATCCGGCCCTGAGAGTTCTGTAATCGGCAAATAAAAATGTAATTTACACTTGCAGATTTGCATAGTATATAATTAAAATTATGATAATAATAAAATGGACAATTGCTTCTAACAACAAATGTTGTCATTTTATTGTCATTTGTTCTTGCCATAGAGAAGATTAGAAATGAAAGATAAATGGTGAATGCAACATTTTCTCCCAAACGATTATATCTTGCATCAGACCCAATGACCCCTAAGAGAGGATCTGCAAGGAAGAGTAGCATAGATTCCTGAAATCAGGTGTGGAAAACTTATGGCTGTACCTGTTAAAAAAGGCGATTCTACTCAATACTGAACAAAGAGCCTGAATAGCTATGAACTTATTTCAGTTTTTCTTTAATACATGTGTCAATAGTGTCAACATCATTCTATGAGGTTACTTTTTTTTTAGCATGCACAGCAAAACCAATCAGATGGGAAGGTTAACATCTAGGAAATAGGCAAACCTGTGATGAAAATTGTGGCAGAGATTCGCCTTCTGGCAAGATCCTATATCAGCAGACAGAGCTGCAATAGAGACATTTAAATTAACTTTTTCAGTTATTAAAGAAGAGAAGTCAATAATTAAAACTAAATCCATTTAAGAATTGAAGGCAAAATTTAAAAACACTTCTTTCCACAAGAGGTTATAAAACCAATCCCATTTATGCACTTCAGTTAAATTGTAAAGGACAAGCAAAAACTCAGTTTGCTGATGCAGAGCAGGAAGAGAAAACAACCAAAGACATGAACACCCCATCCCCTTGACCCTGAGCACATTAGGTAACCAGCTTAGTAAGCACGTCATCTCTATTTTTCTCATTTTTCATGAGCCCCATTATACAAACACTTTGCAAAGGTTGTGGACCAAATCTATTTCATTCATGCATTTCTACAAGTCAAACCATATTAAATCAACTTTTATAAACAAGAAACAAAAAAAAAAAACTTAAAATGCACTTCTTTTCTGTCCAATACCACTACTTGCTTGGACTATTTAACTAATATTTAACTGATTCGGGTAAAGGTGTCATTAATAACAGTAAAATTATAAACTTGCTCAAATTAGCTTCTTTTAGGAAAGGAAATAAAAAAAAGATTTTTAACATTTTCTCAGCCAATGTTTAAAACACAGAGAGGGCAACTAATTGTGGATTTATGTATAATCTTAGATGTATTTCCTGTTCAAAATGGCTTAATATTAGAAAAACATGCCTTCTAAAACAGCAATAATTGTGAATAAACAATAATAAAAAACTTTTGTAAGAGTCTTATTTGACTTACTTTGGCACACAGTCACACTGCCAATCATCAACCATAATCAACCAAGACACCCCACTATTCCAGATGTTATTGTCCACATAACCCCCATTTTAAAATGATTGCAACACAGCATTATTATCAATGCAGTTGCTAATTAAATGGGACTTTTTTAGGTTATATTCTCATCTAAGCAGTAGTTATGCTTGGACTTCTTTTTTAATCTGAACTTGTTTTATGTTAAAACTGATGGAATTAGTTACGAACCAAAACAGACAGCAATTACAGTTCTCTAATGTATTTCTTCTAATTATACTGATTTATTTCCATGTGTGACTGCTGTGAAAGGGAAAACAGTTTCAGCATTAAGCCATGATTTCCAGCTAAGACAGGCTCCCACTGATTATTTGATAAACAAAACAAAATTGATGGCATAAATATTCCACCATAGAAAAGCCATAGAAATGCGATAGTGAAATAAAATGTGAGTAATTCTTGCAATAATGACAAAAAAATATCGATTACTTAAAAGCTGTATCGGCATTGAAAGAAAATTAGTTTTAAGTTTAAAATTTTGACCACTTTTCCTTCCATGTTTGTTTTGATATCTATATTACCTTAATAAATATTATAATGTAAAAACATTTTTTTTTAAGTAATCTGTTCAATTTTTGTTCATCTGAATTACGCAACTGGGAAAAAAAACTATTAAAAGAATGCGTTTTTAGGCAAAGACTTTTTCATTTTCTGTTCTACTTTTGCAAACAAATCATCAAGAAAAAAAAAGAAAAAAACATTAACTTCTTGGTAATTTATTTTAAAAAAAAATTGAGTGTAATTTCAAGTAGATTTTACAACAATTTACAAGAATACGGTCATTATTAACAGGACTTGCCTACCGCTGAAACGTTATCAACAGCAATCTAAGTACTGTTGCAGTCCTATGCCTCAAGGTACTTTAAATAAACTGATAGTGGCGGGATGTATTCTGGAAATCATACCTCAAACTTTGGGACAATTTTTAGCTAAAAAAAATGCTTTTCATCCACATTGGAAAGGAGACATTTCTTGTGATCATGTGAACAACATTGACAACCAATGAATCATGAAGTTTTTAACTTGAATTTAAGGGCAGAACACGCAGTCAGGGTAAACAAACATTTCAGGTCCTTGTAATACCCACAATGCATGGATTTTCTACACAGTTCCGTCATCCTTTCGTGACAGTTTAGGAACTATCCTACTGGGTACTTACAATTTTGGCCCAAAAAAATACATTTAACTGTACTTTTAAGACAGTTAAAAACGTACTAAGAACTGGGCTCTTTTAATGAAACTACACAAAAATTAAGCTAAGAATATGTCGAATGCATCCAAGAGGCAGACAAAATTAAACGTAATTTTTTCATATTCTTTATGATTTATAATGTTTTATATCCCAATTAAAAATAAAAAAACGCAACCCCTGCTCGAGACCAACAGCTGTCTGCCACAGGTTTCTATGATGACTCACATACTAAGATATGTCAGGCTTAAGTAGGAACAGCTTTGCCCCCCTACAGTGCAGCTTGACCTTCATGATAGACATCAGTTCCAACATGGATGTTTGCACATTCATCAGCTATTCCAGTTGCTCTGGGAATTGCATTTGAACACCAGAACAATTGTGCTGCCAGGAAGCATAGGAGCCTTCCTGGTGTTATGTTCAGCTGATATCTGCTAGAAGATGAAGGAATAGAAAATACCTTTAAAATACTGTGTAAAAATCAGAGATGTCAAGTAACAAGTACAAATACTTTGTTACTGTAATTAAGTACAATTTTTAGGTATGTATACTTTACTCTATTACTTTATTCCATTACTTCCTACTTCTGACATTTTCTCACAAGTATCTGTACTTTCTATTCCTTACATTAATAAAACAAATGTTACTCATAACTCTTGGCTTTCAATTCATATAGTGGCATCTGACTGTTTTTTACTTTATACTTTTATAGTTTAAGTCGTTTTTGGAGCACATACCTTTTCTCTTTTACTTGAGTAAAGAGGTCAAGTTGATACTTCAACTTTTAGTTGAGTGTTTTTAAACTGCAGTATCTGTACTTCTTCTTAAGTAACAAATATGTGTGCTTTTGACACGACTGGTAAAATTGCCACCATGTGTTCAAGACACTGTTTAAAAACCTGTTTTAATTAAGAATAAACTATGCTAATCAATTTAGAAGAAGAATCAATTCAGAATCAACTTGTTAGATATTACAGCAGTTTTATAAATGACTCGAAACTCTTTCTAGAACTTGCAAAATGTCTAAGAACTGACTAAGAAAAAAAAGTAGGAAACTGATAGAATTCAAAGAATTATTTCAAGTTAACTAAACATCTCGAAATTGAGGAATTTCAGATGATTCATATGATTCATGGTTATTTTCTATGTCATAACATGGGTACAGGTACAACTAGTACAGCTGCTGGTTTCCACGGGAACTTTGGGCACATGCTGGTGAAGACACCTTACTGTTAAAAATACCACAACTTTTCTGCAATCCAAGACAAGAAACAACATTTAAATAAAATGCTTTCTGGCTTTAAAAACAAACTAAGCAAATTATGAAAGCACAGGTAGACAGCAATGATTACAGTGAAAATATGTAATTATTTTGATGTAATCTTATCAAGGTGGGATTTACAGGTTTTTCATCTCTTTTCAATTTCTTTTTTTTTGTTTGTTTGTTTGTTTGTTTTTTACATTCCAATTTATTGCAGAGGCACTTTTGTTGTAGCAAATTGTCACATGGATCTTAGATCACTAGAATATATAATAAGTGTAATTAATTATTGTGGCCAGAGGGACTTTAAACCACCAGAGAGAGTAAACCAGGAGAAATGTGGTTTTTCAACTCCCTTTAAAAAAAGTTTGCATTTGCAGGACACAGTTTACTGCCAAGGGGGACTTTAAATCTACCTCCTTTTCAAGCTTTAATTAGTTTTTCTGCTTTGTCTGTTCCTTAACTTTCCCAGTTTTTTATAAAAAAAATAAGAAGATGGCTGATTTTGAGGATCTAAATTTAGGTCGGCCTCCCTCTCGACTTATTCGGCCTCCACCTGGTTCAGAACTGGCAGCATCAAGTGTGATAACTGATGATTACAAACACTTTAATCTTAAACCAGGGAAATTACATTTGAATTATATGGGCCATGTGGGTGAGTTAATAGGATTTTTTTGTGATATCTTGCAGAAAATGTAGATTTTGATTTGCATAACAAAGGTTTATTAAACAGAATGTTCTGCACCTCTCCTTTCTCCCCAATGTGACCAACATACTCATCATAAATCTTACTTTTTTCCATAAGCTGTCTGCATAATCAGGCAAAGCATTGGGAAGCCTCTGAATAACTTGTACTAATGTCTAATGAATTGCAGACCTGGAATTGCTGGAGGACAGTATAGCGGTTGTAAATAAGAATAAGAAAGGAAATATCAGAGATTGACTCTGAAAGCCATCTCTGACAGTATAGACGTAGAAAATAGGGGAGTTTGAATTACTGGAAGCATATTCCTTGCCCTCCTTTACAGCTTTTGTTGTGCTGGATAGATATTGCTGTACTTAAGCCAGTTTGTGTCCGTGAAACTGACCAGGCTGGGGAGAGTGAGTGGGCTGACATGAAAAGAGATGGAAAAACACAAACTGAGATTTGGAGAGAGAAATTTGGAAGTCCATAAGGTTAGAGGGAATAAGGTTTTCATCCCCGAGGTTAAGGTTGAACCTGTGCAGAATAAAAAAAAAAAAAAAAAAAGGGCTTTAATGTTTGCAAGTGTTTTATAAGTTTGAGGCATTTCACTGAAACACACACAGGTTCTTGGTGCATTGTATTAGACAAGAATATATCTGGAGCTGACTAAATCTACAGAGTAAACTATAAAATGCACAAACCTTTTCTAGAAGATGGTGGATCTGATGGCATTTAATTTTGGAGTGAATTTTTGGAAGAAGTGGGGGCTAGTCAGTACCTTGTAGGCAATGGCCTGACAGGTACAAAGAACAGATTGTTATTTGATCCATTCGCAAAGTGGGCCAAAGATGTCTTTGTGATCCCAAATCTCACACTCCTTGATTCTCCTGTTGCAGCAGTTTCTCACTGGCTGGGAAATTCCACCACATTCTGTGACCCATCCAGACACTAAAAGTGTTGCTTTCTCAGTGCATGGAAAAATCTTACAGGGCCTTGCAAAGGTGTTCGCACCATTGAATTATTCTGTTTTTTTATTTGTTTCACTTTATAGCCAGACATTTTAATATATGTTATTAGTATTTAATGTGAAAAAGAAATAATGAAAGAAAAGTGACGCATAATTTTGTGAATTGTTGTTTTTTACATCTCTGAGATGATTCAATAAATGTCAGTACACTTTAGGAACAATCCGATTTCCACTTTAGGTCTGGCTATGTCCAGGATTGTATGCCATAATTTTATAAATGATGTGTTCAGGGATGAATGCAGTGTTCGTTTTCCACCACATACTTTGCTTCTAGTTCAAGAAATCTAAGCTTCTTCCCATCTGACAAGCATGTTCTTCTGCATGGGTACCGACTCTCTTACTGGTCTTATGGGAAACCACAAATAGGAGGACCGGATTATTTATTTTAAGCTATAATTCCCTTTTTGTTTTTAAAAACTAAAATTTTCCTCCAAATTGACAATTATGGGCCATGTTGCTTAATAATGTCCTCAAAAATTGTCACAAAACACATTGAACTCTGTAGGTATACATCAGTAAATGTAGAACATTATTAGAATGACAATGTTTCTCAGGCATCTTAGTTAGATAGTAATCTATGTTTGTCACTAGTGGAATGTCTTGTCTTTATACAGCTTCTCTGATACCAGCTGTGTTATTCTGCAGTAAAAAAAAAAGAAATCCTACCCTGCAGAATAACACAGCTGTATATTGATTATTTATTCTCCAGGTGCACAGTATATATTGTTAAAACCCTTGTTAAAACCCTTTACAGTACTGTATTTTATTTTTTTTATCTTTTAACTGTTAACAATAATGTTATTCTTATACATTTTTCTAAGATCCACATTTGTATGACTATTTTCAATAATCTTTTTGCTGCTCTAAACACCAGAATTTCTCAATTTTGGACATCAAAGGGATTTTATATTCTATGCTATTCTATTTTAATCTATTCTATTATACAAAAGTGGTTGAAAGATATAAGTAAATCTAAACAATGTAAGTGTAAAAAATATATCTGCAAAATCTCTTATTTTCAACAACAACAAACTTAAGCAAACTATGCAAAACAGCCATTAAAAAATAAAAATCATATCAGATTTATAGTCCCCACACTGCAGATATATTAGAATCTGTCCTTAAATTACAGCCACTTTTACACAGTAACAGATAAAAAACCTTTAGATAAATCAAACATTATCCGCCACATATCTGACTCAATAACTATTAAAACAACCATTTTCATTAATTTCAGACGGAACTATTCACATACTTGTATTAAATCAAACTGAACTTCCAATGTTCACCACTGTTGAGTGCCAAGTACCTTTTCCTTTGATCATGGAGCAGCCGGCTTGCTTGTCCTTGCAATGAATCCTGGGATAACCAAGGCAGTGGGCACTGGTTGGAAATGGACGGTTTCCTGTGTGATTCCTGTGTGATTCCTGTGTGAATTACGATGTATTTCCTGAGGCCAGTTTTTTTATTTCAAAAAGTACTGCAATGTACCCGGAACACCACCAGGTGGCGTTTGGGACCTCTGCCGTGCTGAGGGTGACGTTTGTGGGCCTGCAGTCAACTGAAAAGCAGATTTAATGGGGATCTTGGTGTGATATTGTGCTATTTTATTTTGTTTTTGATTAAAATAAAGTTAATGAATTAATTTAACATAGGGACTGCATAATCTTATTTTATGAAAATGGTTGCGTAGTTACACTTCCGATCTTATCTGAGATCTGTTTATTTCTATGTATCTGCATCTCTATTATTTAATGAAAAATAAAATTAATTAAGTTGGAGCCGGGGATACGGACTGAGGCGCAACCAGAGAAAGGCGACAGAGACAGTGCTGCGGCTGGTGATTTTGAAATTAAAATCATATTAAAAGTTGATTCCTCATTAAGATAAGCCAAAGTTATTCAAAAGGGTATGTAAGAAAATATATTTTCTTTAGTTTTGTAAAATATAAGTGCCGTTGACAGCTTTGAGGATCAAAAGTCAAGCTAATCTTTAACTGTGTTCATTAAAATCCATCGAGAGTTTCTGTGCTTGGTCTGTAATAAAAAAAAAAAAGCAGCCACCTGTCGCTACCACACCGTTTTTTATTACATTAGATCATAGGAATTATCATTCTAAAGCCTCAACATCTTACTCTGATAATAACAGGCGTATTGTTATACTGTTTTTGTGTGTTCTTATTATTTATTATTATCATTATCATTACATAGTTTCCAGTGATGGGCAGTAGCGCCGCTGCATTATTTATCAAGTAACTTTCCAGTAGTGACGTTATTGTTTTTATCTAGTAGCGACGTAGCGTCCAAAAACGCTACAACATCCAGGGCAAAACTAAGTAATGAAACCAGGTTTTCTATTTTTGAAACAACAATTGGAGTTATTCGTAGGACATTCACGCATGAGCCTCCCATGTATAAAAAGAGGAGCTGAGCAGCTCCTTTAGTCAGAGACTTACAGTAGACACCCTGTCTGTAAGAAGGAGCGCTACCGCAGGTCATTCGTTCCCGCTGCCACCAGACTCTATAGTAATGCACTATATCAACAATAACTCCTAAAGCAACCACTGTGCAGCTACATTATAGTTTTGTATTTATTGACTGTGAACAATATGCTGTGCAATATGTTGAATGTGCAATATTTCTCCACCTGTATATAAGCCATCCGGATTGTACATATCTTTATTTCTTATTTTTTTTATTTCCTATTTTTGTTTTGTTTTTCATTGTGTGTGATACATGTACACATGCACCTTAATCCTATTATCTTGATATACTGTATATACCTGGATATACGGTATATATATTGCTTATTCTTAATTCACCTTTTTCCTCCATGTTTGCACCTTCAGTAACTTCTATGCCAATATGTGACGAGTGAATTTCTCCGCTGTGAGATCAATAAAGCTCATCTAATCACATCTAATCCAATCTAAATAAATACATAAATATATACGTGTTCAATAAATAAATAAGCATTCAATTAATTACCCCCCAATAAATGGTTAAATGATATGTTCTCATAATAAATCATTTATTTAAAAAATGCTGTTATGTTCCTTTTTTGTAAAGATGCTTTTAAAATGCTTAACTGTTTTTATTCTTTTATTTTCTTTCAAAAAATCACTAGTTTTTGAAAACACTCACAGTTTTTGAAAGGTATTATATATATATAGAAACTAAAACGCTCGGATCTTTCTGTCATTTTATGTGCGTGTGTGGCATCTGCAATGTTTTCGTTAAATATTCAAATAAATAAGATGGACTTTAAACTAGTAGACACGTTTGGATTTTTGCCATTAAATTTTTTTATTTCATTTTAAAAACGAAAGAAATGGAAATGGGTTTTTTTTTTTGTCATGATCTTGGCGCTGATGGTTTGGTTTTTTCCTTTGCTCCTTGCTCCCTGTCTAATTGGTTCTGCGGTTCTAAGTTGTGTGTTTGCCTCCCATCAGCGCCAGGTTATTTGTGTGTTTTGGTGAGACGTTTCCTAGCTTTCTTTAGTCTGTCTGCTTCCCTGATTATGACCAGTTTTCTGTCCTGTGGATCAGCGGCGTCTGCTGCTCGCTCTCTAGAAACTCTGGGGGCGTGGCCGCCGCAACTGCGGTCAAACCTCCCTTCTGGATTCTGCTGAGTTCTCCGCGAATGAACTGAACTTTGAATCAAGTCAGTGACTTTGCTCCAAGTCGCATTCAGCTCCACATCCAGTCTCTGACCTGTATTCTCCTATCCCTGCAGAGATCCGCCCTGCAGCAGACGAGCAGCCCCGGGCACCTGTTTTGATTAATAAACGCTTTGAACTTTCCCACTGCCTGTCTCGCCTTGAATTCTGGGTCCAATATTCTGAGATCATTACAGAATAACCTGGCCAAAACATGGACCCATCGGCAGACGGGCAGTGGCGAAATGATGTGGATCAAAGTATTTCCCGGCTAGAATCAGGCATGCAGGAGATCCTTGATTATTAATCAGGCTGCTCCAGCTGCCCCGCCCACGTCTGCTACTGATAGCTCAGCTTCTCCTGAACCGCGTCTGTCCCCTCCTGAAGCGTTTAAAGGGGATCCTAATCAATGCAGAATGCAGAATGCAGAGCCTTCCTGAATGAAGGCTCTGCATTCTGGGTCCAATATTCTGACATCATTACATTTTTACAGGTTTGCTTAAAAAGATTTATATAGTAGCCCATAATATAATAGTGAAACATAAAGTCAGGAAAATGTCTCATAGAAAATGTTTTTTATTTGCATTTCAAATCAATATATTACTGATAGCAAATGACATGTATCTCTTGGCCCTGGGAATATTACATGCCAGTCGCTGCGCCATTCAAAGCTATGACCTCATCGTTGTCTTGGAAAAACCGATGTGTAGACATTTACTCTCTTGTTCTCTGACAATAGAGTTCAAGCACCACTATTTACAGTAGACATTCCTGCATTAAGTGGTTTGCTTAATTAATTGGTGATGTTTAGAACAGGATGACATACAAAAGAGGAACCCATTATATCCAGATTACGTTCTGGTCATACGTGGTTAAATAGTACATGATTTAAAATGGGAATAAACCGGATTAGCTCACTGACTTGCGCGTTGATCACATAACTATGTTCTTCTCTCCAAAACACACAGCTGCACAGCAGGCTTTGGAAGAAAAATCCAATCCGTCACGGCGGTGCGGTGCTGATCCCCGCAATATTAACCCTTCATTTCGTATTGATGATTAAAAGTATTTATAACTATATTATTTTACAGTACAGTACAGTAGTTAACGTTTATACCGTACTTTTATTTGTTAAACAAATGCTTGGGCCTGTATAAAGTTTTTATTCCCTGATTTCAATGTCGTATGGAGTATTTCATTGTATGATAATTCTAAAAATAATAAAGGTTTCTACTTCACGTATTTCACCTATCGCGGGTTCTTTTTGGAACGTAACCTCCGCGATAAACGAGGGTTCACTGTATTTAAAATTGGAATACTCCGGATTAGCTCACTGACTTTTGGGTGGGTCACAGCCATCCCTGACAACAGTTTAGAAACGCCACTATTCATCGCGGCAGCAAGCAGCATTCTTGCATAATGTGCCCAAAAAGCCTGGGGGGTTGGGCCTTTCATGCTTGTTGTAAGGCATCATAGCGTCCTTTTCCATATCAAACTGAAAATTATACCAGCTAGATGATAATAAAAATAACAAAAATAGTATAACAATACGCCTATTATTATCAGAGTAAGATATTGAGGCTGTAGAATGATAATCCCTATGGTCTAATGTAATTCCTTGGAAAGGTGGAGCGCACATCAGCTGATCTAAATAAAAGAAAGATGCCATAAAGTCAAACAGCATAATAGGCTAGTATCCATAATATATATAAATAAGTTATTGTACAATTTCTGATATCATAGGCCATCAAGTGATTAAAAAAAAAAGAAAAACATTTAAGGCAACATTAATAACTTGACCACAGCTGGGACCGAACCCTTAACCTTTTGAATTGCAGACCATTCACCCTACCCTGATGCTAAACCTGGGGATCAATAATCTGCTCAGCTCGCAACACATCATACCCCTCCCAGTCTGCTCATTCACCTATTTAATCCTGACTCATGGGACGCCGAAATGGACTCAGACTGCCACCTAGTGGCTATAGTAGTCACATGTTTTTCACACAATTTGTGAAACACGCGGAGCTTGAGTGAAGTGTCCATTTCCAACCATCACCCACTGTAGATAGGATACACCGGACCTGTCCCTTAAATCAGGCAAAAGAAGGATGCATTTATAGGCCGCATAACGAGGAGTCTTGTAATCCAACCAGACCTCGGCGCCATGCTAGGACGTAATCGGCCTACGAATCTGGCCTTCGGAGGATGCATCACATGAATTCAAACGCATCCATTGACTAGAAGGCAATCCCTCACACCGAGCATGCTTGTAGCGACAGTGGAGATTAAAAACTCCCTTTTAACAGCAAGAAACCTCCAGCTGAACCAGGCTCAGTGTGAGCGGCTATCTGCTGACGGGGTTTCAAGGACACAGAAGCAAAAATACAAAGGGAAACTACCAACCAGCTCCACAGGTGGCCCTGTCAAGGAAAGACACAGCCATGCAGATGACCTCTGAGCCAGCTCTCATGTCAGAGGATGAAAGAGAGCACATACAGTTAGTCACAGTAAGAGAAACAAGATTACACCGAAAGACAGGCCAAGCTCCAATATCTATAAACAAAGATGTTAGAGCTTGGTAAAAAACAGTAAAAGAAAAAGTGAAGCTACTATGATAAGAAAAAGCAGAGAGAACAGAAAGTTATGGGTGAAACTTAACAAACACTGCAGAATGGGAGAATAGAGATAGAATGAATCAGAATGATAAAAAGTGGTCACTATGTTCCCCAGCAGTCTAAGCCTATGACAGCATATCTATAGAGATATTTTTAACCTGATGGTAAGAGTCTGTATTTAGAAGTGAGAAAGTGTCATTATTGGAGGTGATGTTACTAACTAATGTTTCCATATAATGATAGGTGGATTGCGTAATTCAATTTTCTCCACTTGTAGTTCCACACCATTGCCCATGCAACAGTTAGTTATTTACAATGTGAGCAAAAGAAGCCCTAAATATCTATAAACCAAGTATGCTGTTTATCACATAGAAAGTTTTAAGAAGACAGACATTTCTTGTAGGGGTGGGTATTGGCAAAGAAGTCATGATTCGATTTGAATCACGATTCACATGCCACGATGCGATTCTATCACGATGCATCACGATACCTGAAATATTGCGATGCATCGCGATGCATTGCGATATTTTCACTGAACACTGTAAGAAAAAGATACAGCCATTACCAGTGGCTGACTGGCTGGGTATGATCTGGATAGTGTCTTCAACTGATACATAATTGAAAGCAACTGAATTCATACATAGCTGTATTTATTGAAATGACGTTTGGAGGTGTTGCCATGAAAACAAATACTGGACACAAATATTACTATTACTGGCGTGGACACATTGACAAAAAGATCTTAGGATTCATAAAACTCAAAATAACAAAATAAGGATAATCAGTACGTTTACATGGCCTCAGTGGTGCTTTTGCAAATTACATGTATCATATCAATTTCATTTTTTACCTTCTTTGTTTTTAAACCCAGAGTGCATCCAAGCATCTGACTTGAAATGTGATTGAGGCGAATTTTCTCAGTCTCCTCCATATTTTGTTTACGAATGACTCGTCTCAGTTTCCCACGGCCGGACATGCTTGTGAGACAAAGCAGCAGGCATCAACACATCCACAGCGACATCTGCTGGACTGGAAGTTGTATTTCACTTGATTTGGCTGATATTTGTTCATTTTTTTTTTAAATAATCGATTCTTGCCTTCAAGAATCGATGCAGTAGATCACAAAACTTAGAATCGCGATGCATCGTCATGATGCCGATTATTCTGACGATTATTTTGCACACCCTTAATTACTTGTGATCGTTTCTTTTTCATTGGTCATGTAGTGTTCAGATGTTTTGATGAAGGGCACCTGGACGCCTAATTTTTCCACCCATTAAGAAATATGTTTGCATCCAGATGAATAGAAATTAAAACTTGGAATAGATCCTTCTGTAGCAGCGTGTGGTGTTTTTATTTGGCCAACTCATATGTGGAGGCTATTGGTCTTCATCGGAGGTGGGATTTCTGGCCTTTCGACCTTACCTGCATTTTTCTGACTGTTTTCTATCGAAGTGGTGTGGATCAGGGCTACTTCTTCTACCAAGTAAAAAAAAAAGCTTAAACATGCTGATAAGTAAAACCTAAACATTTAATCAACATTTTGGAATTGAAACAGCTTCAATGGGGAAATGTTCGACATCCAACAGGCAGGAAATAAAGCACTTAAATAACACTGCTGTAAATAGCGCTACTTCTCCTTGTGGCAAACAAAAAACAGCATTTGCCACTGAAGTCTGTGCTAGACTGAAACCAAAACACCTGTAGCGGCATGTTGAACTCAACCCTATCTGTGACGGATAGTGGAACTGATCTGGAAAATCCTTAATAATGACTATAACTATATGGACTTCACATTCTTTATGTATTTTGTCCGTCTCAACAACTCTGAAAGATTGGTTTTCTTACAAGTTTTTTTACATGAACTTCAACAGAAATGCTTCCTATGAATATGTGATTTTAAAAGTATCTTAATAGATTATTTTTTATATTTTATGTGTTGTAATCAAAATAATTTTTCCAGGTCTTATTCTGACTATCTGACAAGTGTAAAGAAACTTGTTTTATGTTTGAATTCTTGGGATAGTTGCTCATCTGCTGAGCCCACCATTGTTTACTGTACTGTGGCCTCAAAGATTTGGAAGCTCTCACTGACGCAGGTCGAGGACAGTTTTCGGATGGAAGATTCACAAAGTAAACTGGGGGTAAAGGAAGGTTGTAGATTACCTTGGATTCTGAGCAACCGTGGGTTCGGGTGAAACAGGAATGGTGTTTCACCGCTAATGAACAGGTTGTTTAATCCCAAAGAGAAAAGAGCAGAGCAGGTCTGTCAATGACAGACTCCTTCATGTGTTCGAGTGTTCAAGACACTATCTGAGTTAAGAAATCAAATTCCAACCAATTAGATATTTTTTACTTCTATAACTTAAAAAAGGGAAATATTCTACATTATATCACACAAACTATGATATATTTTAAGCATGTATTTCTATGTTTTAATGATTATGGCTTACAGCTTGTAAAAGACCCTGAATTAATTCTCTGATCTTGTTTTTTCTGATGTCTTCTGAAAATTTGAATATAACAAAATCCATTGAAAGGTTGTTTATGTGATATCAAGTAGCAGTAAAACGTTAGTCTCAGGCAACATTCCCATGAAATAGCTGAGATGCTTTGCTTGTGGAAATGCTGAAGTGTTAAATAAGCGCAGGTTACTTTTATACCAGACTTCTGATATGAAACAGTGGATATGTTGTCTCTTATTGTCCTCTTAAACCCCTTCCATAGATTTTCTAGATGATTCTTTTTTTTTTAAGTGACCACGATTTTTTCTTCTTATCAACTTTCCATTTACATTATTTGATATAGCAATCTGTGAACAGCTGGCCTTTTGAGCGACAATATTTTGTGGCTCAGCCTCATTGTTGACTTAATCAATACAATAATGTATAAAATCATTGTTAAAACATTAGAAATGTGTCAAATGTACATTCATTTATAGAAAATGCTTCAATTAAACTATTGAAAAACTATTGAAATTTGCAGATATCCTCTATGGAGAAGCGCCTGTATAGACATCAATCATGCTTTCCTTTACTGAAAGACACTTTTTAACCAAACCTGGACTTCAAACATCACCAGAATGACTGAAAAATGAATATGATAGCAACATATAGATTAACATAAAATACTTTAGACCTGGATTTCCTTCACAGACATTCTGACATGTGACATGATGAAAAGCAGAGATTTCCCTAATTGCATCGATTATAGCTCACTGAGCCGCCCTGAACACTAACAGCACCAGAAATGACATTATCTAATTATTAATTAACAATCATTAACACAAATCATCTACAGCTGTCTGTTTTTGACTGATATTACAAAAGGCTTCTGTGGAAAAAAGCTTGAGTCACTGCATGTTCCACATTTCTTCCTTAGAAATAACCGTTGTATATCCTGAAAACATTAAAGAAATTATCTTAGAGTATCATTACATCTAATGATTGCACTATATTGGTTGCAAGAACCTTTCACTGACTTCCATTTCTTTGTTGTTTTATTATTGGGAATTGAGATGTACCTGCATCAACAATGATATGAATCTGACGATACTGGACGATCAGCTCAACGTTTAATTTTGAAGGGTTGTTCTAGTTAGAGGCTCTTTTATCAAAAACGTCATTGAGGGCAACACTGAGACACAAGGGGCGAACAGTCTCACATACGTACACCTGTAGCAGAAGACACTGTAGAGATCAATTAACCTGGAATTCATGTTTTGAACTCTGGGAGGATGTACCTGGAGAGAAGCATGGGAAGAGGCATGACGGACACCCAGGACCTTTTTTAAACAACAGGGCTAATAACTGTCCCACCACATAAATAATCCGACAACTGACATGTGGACAGAAGTTTAAGATTTAAAGGGACAATGGCAAAAAGCTTACAGTATGTTAAAGCCTATGTCAGTGTCTTTCAAAAGTATGCATACTTCTCTTTTTTTCTGCATTTTATTTCAGGCTATAACAACAAACTTTAAATTAGAGCAAAGTTGCAAAATGGAAGGAAATGTATACTTTGATTTAATTCTGTTTTTATTTTAGTAGTAGTTTTCACTTACTAACATAGGGTAGGATATGTTTATGTATCAAGTACCTTTGAATTATCATTGATTTTCTTTTATCCACTTCTTCTTTGTTAAACTGGTTAAACTATGAACAGACTGTCTTTTTTGTGTGTTATGCTCATATGACATTGGCTGTACTTTGATTGCTGCATGATAAAACATAAGCAAACTATTTTGTTTAAGCTCTGGCAGTATGTTTACGATTGTTGTTCTTCTATGGGAGGACCTCATCCAGCACCAAGTCTTTTTTTTTAGCCTCTAACAGGTTTTCTTCCCTTTCGTCCTGGTCAGATAAACAGATCTGACTGACGAAAAACATCCCAAAGCATGACAGTCCTTCCACATTTTACAGTTGAGTTTGATGATGTATGGTACTGTATGAGTTTTCCAAACAGCTTCTTGTGACTTCGATTCAACAATGGTGCCCTAAATTATCACTCAAACCTTGTAACTTATGAAAATTATGCAGAATATATAGCTTGTGATGTGATTTGTGAAAATTTGCTGCAAAAATCTACAAAGACAATCTGTTAAGAAATCTAAAAGTACCAAACCTTTCATTTTACTGAGCAAAATGAAAAAAAGAAAAATCTGAAAAGTGAAGTATCCTTCCTCCCAGCAGCTGAATGACTCTATAACTACCACTCTTCCTAACAACCTCAATAAGTTGTTACATTCATGCTGACACTTTACAGTACAGTATTTATTTATAATAAATAAATTGTTTATTTTCTTAACTCTCACTCTTTTCTGTTATTCATGTTTCTAAGGTCCACATTTGTGTGAGCGTTTTTTCTGCTTTTTTTTAGCTGCTGTAACACCTGAATTAGCCCCACTGTGGGACAATAAAGGGATTTTCTATTTTATTCTATTCCCTTCAGGAAAGGATACTTCCACAACCCAGGAATGGTGAACTGAGGGTTATTTGAAGTGTTGGTTTTCTGCCATAGAGAGGGTTTTAAAAAGTAAAGTTTTGGTTGAAACTACACATTAATTATATAATACAATTTAATGCATACTCTGAAAAGCCTTTGAAAACTACAAACAGATCCTTTCCCCCCTTATTTCAGTAACGCCTTTATTGTTTCCAAACTCACAAAAATACAGAATTGGGAGTTCATGACGATTTTGATTCTGCTGTCTAAACTGTGAATCTCTGCAGCTTCTGCAGGAACTCTCAAGCTAAGGTACCAATGCTGAACTGGAGGACCTGGAAAAAATTTTGAACCATCATTCATCTTTGAAAATTTAGCCTATTCAGGGGAGCTGTAAGAAGAAAGATATTGTTGAAAGACAGCCATTCATATTTGCACTTTTCTTACCATGTAGGGGACACAGTTAACAAGGGGGGCAGCTGCTTTTTAGGCTGTAGAGACAACAGTTTGTGTAGTCATACACACGCCGCTTTGTTTTTAAAAGATGTAAATATATATAACTGCGGATGTCTGGGGGACAGTGATTCGCCTACATGTTATGAATGCTAAGGGTACCATAAAGAATAAATTATAGACAGTTTAGTTTGTGCCTTAAAGTCGTTGCCCATAGGAAGACGTTACTTAGATATAACAAAACCGAATATCTCCAGAACAGCTCCAAATGACACAAAACTCAGATGGGTGAGTAGAACATGATGTAATAACGTAAAATCAAGGCCCAATGTAAAAAAACAACAATGGTGTTCCCCTTTAAAACAAGGCTGTGGGTTCATCAGTTAGCAGGACTACAAACCTAAACAGCCATGGGATGTATGACCCACTTAAAGTGCAAACCCAATTCAATTATGAATTTTAGACAAGATTTAACAATGCTGTTTGCTGTCCTGCTGATGCATGCAAAACATTTCACATTTTTATCTATAAAAGAAACCGTTTGTAAATGTTTCACCACCCTTACTAATCTGTCATGATGGAACAATAAAATTCATGGTACAAGTTGCAGTATGATGAGAACTGGAAAAGTTATTTCCACTAGAAGGCACTGGATGGAATAAAGTTGATTGGTTCCCTTACTGGATTTGAATGGAGCCTTTTAGGTTAAGGGTACATTCCTATGAACTGGAGGTAATTAAATAAAGAGAATTTAACTTCCTCCAAACTGACTGTCGTCTGTATGCCAGATCAATCCAAAGCCTGTCAATATTTATGTTTTGTTTTGTTTTATCATTAAGGCAGCATTTACTGCGGGGAAAAAATGCAGTCTGATATATTTTCTCGTAATAAGTGGAAGTATTGTGCAACTTGTAACACTTCTTGGTGGAGCTTTCTAGGGTTCTGCTGACAGTACAAAGTGTGCTGCTGTTTGTTCTCTTGTTATTTAAGATTCTTAAAAAAATAATGAATTATGCATAAAATGTGTTGTGAAATTATGCACATAGAACCTCGGCTGTAGTCATAATAATCAGGCGCAGACGTGCGCCAACGTGTTTGTGGAGCTTCTTGGCGGACTAAACGCTGCATTCCGCCCCACCCCTTGCAAACATCATCATCACCGCTTCACTTCAATCAGGAAGCACGGAGACGCTGTTTTTCTTTCTGTTTTTAACTAACGGAGACACTTTGGTTAAAGCCTTAACCGCGAACAAATAAGAGGGGGGAAAAGACGCTTTATATTAATCTAAAATAATAATAAATAACCCCTATATGAACCACTGCTGAAAGAAGACACACAGTTTTGGTTACATCCAGTGCAAGACTCAACTGTGGATGTATTTGACACAGACTAACCGGAGAAGGGTATGTTGTTGCACACAATCTGGAAACATTCACTGTTGTGGAAAACACATGCAAACACGCCATGGGTATATTCCTGCTATGTGGTTGTAGATTTACATCTTTATGACTGCAGCTTACGTGGTGTAACCATAGTAAACATGTTATCCACGTCGACTTGTTTTCATGGTGCAAGAGACGCGTAAAAACGTGCGGCGAAACGTGATTTAAAAAATAATATTATTTTTTTATATTTTAAGCCGTTGTTTTTCCAGATTCTAAAATGTGGCAAAGTGTCTTTAAGCATCTCGCACACCAAACTGTCACTGCGCTGGTCTGTCATGTGCCTTATGAGTGTCGTTTCCACCGCACGCACCAACCCTTCCAGTTTCCACTCTCTTGTTCCAAACTCCCTTGACTCATTTCTCAACATAGAGCTTATTTAGGCTTTGGTGTCGAGCTTCAACGTAGTTGCTCAAACTTAAACAAAATTCGAAAGTAAATTAAGCGTTTCTTTAATTCGGCTACCATAAAACTGTTAGAAGATGAATATAATCGGAGATTTTCTCTTTATTTGTCAGAAATCCTCACTCACTCTTACCGGAAATGTGTACGATCCTGGACTCTGTCGAACACCAATCAGCTGAAGTATGCTGGCGATATTAAAGATGATACCATTTGTTAGAGGATTGTTTGTTGGCCGAGTTTTTTATTTTTGTGAGTTGGATCATGGAGGGTATTAATCTTGCAGGAAATGGTGCAAAAATAATACAGTGAAGTTAATAACCTTTTAATTTGATATAATTTCAACTAAGGCTGGTGCTTGTAGGTCAGGCGTTTATGTTGCTGTTTTGTTGTAATCAGTTTTGGCCCAAAGTATCTATATTTGTTATCAAAACACAATATGCACATTGCAGAATGACAGTGTCAGTTTTATTTCTGAAAATATGCTAATTAAATGCACTATTTTGGGTATGTAGAAGTGTCCCTATCTCTAACCAGAAGTATTTTGTTATAAATATTATATGAATAAATTTATAACCAAATACTTCTGTTATATAAATATATATATATATATATATATATATATATATATATATATATATATATATATACACACACACATGTTCTTGTATATACATTTATTTCCCAGATAGATGAAAATGGAAAAAATAAAATCTAAATGCATCTGTTGATTGTCAGATTGAGGCAACTGTGGAAAACCTGTTTTTAAAGTTTGACTGAAGGTATCAATAATCAGTGGGTTTCAGCTTTTTTTCTCTTTGTAATTTTTTTTTTTTAATGCAGCATGCATAAAAACCTTATAGCAGGATATAAATCTCTCAAATCGCTTAATAAACATTTTACACTGCCAGTAGAAATGTGTATGCTGCTAGCATCAATGGACCATGATCCAGTTACAGAAATATCTATAATATTAAACATAATCCACTTTCTAAAAGGATTACATTTATGCATGGTGTATTTCAAATTACTCTGAGACGTCATGCAGTTTTTTCCTGCAGAATGCGGTATGAAATCATACCTTAGGGCTTTAAACCTTTATATTTGTAAAACTAAAAACTAGGGTCGACGTTTTTGTTTCAACATGCTACTTTATAGTTTTTTTTCAGTCTGAGGAAATGTACTTAAAATTAAGCAAAAAGTAATTTGTTTTTCAAACACACAATATGTTAAAAGGGACCCCAGTTGATTCATAAAGCTCTTGATAACACCTTAAAATTTAATTATTCTTAGCATTCAAAACTGACTATAAAGAACAAAAATGTCAATTATTTATGCAAAAGATTGCAGTGATCAGGCATTTCTTTGATTTCTTTGAGGTCAATCCTACCAATAACAAATTGTTAAACTAAATTTATTCTTTTTTCTTTCTTGTCTCTGACAGGTAAAATGATAGTGTTGGTAGATACATTCATAAGATGGCTAGGAATTCATTGTATTGATGCATATACTGAAAATAAACCAAATACTGAATGCAAAAGAAAAATTGTTGGACTCTGACCTGATCTAGCTGATGACTGCATAACTTCTTTTTGCTTTTCTTGAAAATGTTTGCCTGTTGTTTTACAGTGGAGTATGCTGGTGAATATTCTTAGTCATCCAGGTCATAGTCATACTGAAAAAGTTTTTAAAAACTATCGACAGGACTTTGTTTCCAAGTTTGAAGACGTTTCGCTTCCCACTCCTGGGAAACAAAGTACATGGGCTTCAACCAGCAGACACACTAACAATTAAATCACTCTAAATTTTAAACACACACCACTTTTTATAGCAAACATCACATGTTACTTTATAATACAAAAAAACAGAAGTACTACTTTTTAGAAACGGTGTAGAAACAGGTTCAAGTTTGAAAGGAAATTCATATGAAACAAAGAAACAACACCAGGGGTCATAGCTGTTTACTCTTATTGTTGCTGCTTTCTGCACATGCTTTAAAGCATGCAGTTATACAGGAGTAGCTGTGCTTGGTTGAGCTGCAGCTTTAATAAAGCCAGCTGATATGAACTTCTTATATCAGGGAAATTTCATACTAGTTATCCTGGAGAACTGAATGTAACCAGCCAAAGATTTAACTCTCTCTTTTCAGATGCAAGGAGAGCTAAACGTTAGGTGGTTTCAGTTTCTATGCAGATTCTATGGGCATGCCTTTGCTGTGATTTACCTTTGCATAGTTTGAAGAGAGACCTATAGTTTGCCTACAACTGAGTGGGGAAGGCCACAGGAATGTTCTCCATTAAATTTCACAGGATTTACTTCAGCCAGCGGGTAGAATGCCGAGAGTTGTGCTTACACAATCACATGTCTCACTTGGCATTCCTTCGTGCTTATGAACAGCGCAGAGACGGCAGTGTGGCTGTACTCAAACCTTGTTCTGTTAGTTTTTCTCTTTGCGAGGAGACATTCACTTTGCCCCTGTTTGCTAAGTGCACCACATCCACATGGTACATCTGCTGCTTACAGGTGATAAACTGAGGTTAGTTCACTTCCTTGCTCTCAGACTCACACGCTTCCTCTTCTCTCTCACTTCCCGTCGTGTCTCCACCTGTTCTTGGCGGACAGGTTGAGTTGCATTACCTGAACAACTCCCCCTGCACACCATCACAGGAGTGCTGGTTTAGATCTGCCCAGGGTGTGGCACTCTGATGGCACTTCTTCTTATCACTAGTTGCCTCATGTCCTGAAGTAAAGCAATATGTTTGTTTTGGGGTTTTCAGTATATTTTGAGGAATTTTATGTGATTGTGCAACACAAAGTATTTTTAAATGAGAATGAAAGAAGGAAAATTAACTGGTTTCTTTTTTTTATTTGTTATTTACCCCTTTTTACCCAGATATCTATACATAAAAGTCAAATACAAGCAGCTGCTTCCAGGAGTACCCTAGATATTAAATACAGTTCACTTAAGTTATTTATTCTTTGAATAAAACTAACATAATTTCCATTTTGTAATGTTTGTTGACAGTGTTCTATTGGAGACTTCTTCAGCAAATACAGTCTCTCAGAGGGAGAAAATAACTCATTTTAGTTAAAAAAAAGATCCTCAAAACATAGCTATAACTCAATAGTTCAGATTAAAGCACATTTGTGTGTAAGGAAGGCCTAGTCAAAGCCCAGATTTTAAAAAATGTGGTTTTCTGTGAGAAGACCTGAAAATAGATGTCCACAAACTCTCTCCATCCATCCAATCTGATTTGAATTGCTTTTGGGGGGGAGAAAATAAAATAACAATAAAGTACACTGAAATGTGTGGGTTGGAACTTTGGTGAGCACTGAATATCCATATTTCAAGAAAAAGTGTTTTGCAACAACTCTACATTGCTAAAAAAAACTTTTTGTTTTTGACATGCTTCAAACAGCATTATTAAGATTCATAATTAGAGCAAATCCAGGTGGTACTAAAATCTTTTGTGAATGAACTCAAGATGCATTATGAAAGGTTTTCCATCAGAACAGGACATGAAGCATTCACATTAGTCTAAAGGCAGTCTGTCCGTAAATACCCTGTGCAATAACCTTGTATGATCCTGCTCAAAAAAGAGAGATTTCAGCTGTCAGATATGTGGACATACTGTATATGCTGTATATACCCCCATGCACCTTTACTTCCTTTTGCACCTTCTTCTTCTTTTTGAATATTTGAACAGCTGCAATGAATACATTTTCTGCACTGTGAGATCAATAAAGTCAATCAATCAATCAATCAATCAATCAAGGGATGTTGAAGGTGAAAACCTTCAACATCCCTTGATGTTGAAGGTTTTCACATCAGTTTTGAATGCTAAGAATAACCTGACTCCTCAAGCAGCAGCCTTTTCTAAATCTTACTTTAAAGTAAAAATTAAACAAGAAGGATGCAAAAGAAGTCAGGACTGCCGACAACTAATATACAGTAGTTAGAAGGCTATCTGGAATACTTTTAAGAAAAAACTGTCTTATTCATTGGGAAAAAAGCTATATTAAAATAAGAAAGACATGACTGAACCTACCAAGGTCACCAAAACATTAAGTAATTTAGACATATTCACTATATTTGAAGTGCCTTGTGAATTTAACATGAAACAATATTTAAAGACAATCTGTTTTTACTGCAGGGCCATTGTACAGGTTAAATCCCTGCTTACTAAAGTCACACTTTATCCTGCTTTCTCAGCAACATTAATGTGCTCTTGAAAAAAATAAAATGCAACCCAGTTGAATCTCCTTGAAATGTTTACCTGGTGAATGTCAGTCATGTTGATTTCTGAATAGGAGTGCCTGAAAGGAGTGACTGTATGTGTCTGTGTGATGCTAGAGAAACATCAGTCGACTCTTAATGCCCTGTTCGTTTCTCAGCTGTTAGCAAAGTCTTTGATGTACAGTGTTTGTTTGTCTGTAAAGCAGATCTTATAACCTAATCACATAGGTTATAACGGTACATTGATTCAGAAAGCATCCGCTACAGAGCTGGCAGTTGGGTACGCACATGCAACAAACAAACACAGCCTTATCTGTCTACTTTAACACATGTAGAGTGTTTATGTGCAGAAATAGGTGTGCAGTGCAAGTGACACAGAAACATAACAGAGAGGAGTCCCAGCTCTTGGTAAACACTGCTATTTTGAAAGAAAGATAAGCTAACCAAAACTTTGTTGCATATTTTCCAACAGCAGTAAAGGTTGTAGGAAGCTCTTTTTTTCCATACTTAATTGAAATGGCAAACTAAAATTAACTCAAGCTTAATATGATCTTAAGAAAATTAGCTATAGTAAAAAATCAAGCTTCTTGCAGCATTCAACAAGCGTTTGATTGAAGTGAACCGAAAATTAACCCAACTTTTAAACTACAGTACATACTGTACTGTAATATTTATATGGTAAAGCACTAATTACAGTAAGACCCATTTATTACCAGGTGTGAATAGAGCCAATGTCTCTATATTCTCAGATCTGCATCTCTCAAAAAATTCAATTGGTTGAAACGGTGGACCGTACCCAGTCAACATTTATGACATGTCAAACTCAAAAATATGGATGTGCAATCAAGAGCTGTTTCGCATTAATGGTGTTTATCAAAGGTGTGAAAAGCTTGAACTATAATTGTGGTGTGGGAGGCAAAAACAGGGCTGTTTACTGTGGGAGTTAGCATCTCTCTTAAGGAGCAAAAAAACAAAAAGAACCTATCAGGATATTATTATTTCCTTTACTTTCCTCCAGATCTAAATCAAAAGGCCATAGTTGTCTCTTCTTTTTTTTAGCTTGCAAGCTTAGAAAGATGTGTGCTTATATCTCCACTGAAGCGAATTGAGTTTGCACCCCCGGCCCCTGGCTATATTAGCAAACTTATAGGTGAACCGGTGAGTAACAAATCAAAACAAACATCAGTTTGAAATGACAAAGCAATATCTATAGAGAGCATAGGACCTTTAAGGTTTTTGTTCACTCTGTATGTTCCCTGAAACTGTTTTGCTGCTTTAGAAATATCCCAGAGCAAAATGTGTGCAGATTAACAGCCCTATATCCATCAGTACCGTCACATTTCTTAGGCAGACATCCAACTGTGAGCAAGAATAAGCCTAAAAGTGTCACAGTCTGCTAAATCACTAAAAGTCAATATCACTCATTTGGATAAGACCATCCAACTGTGACACCAAGCTCATCGTCTCATATTTAATGAGCAAGAAGCTTTAATGTTTCAGACTGACAGCTTCAGCCCACAGGCAAAAATAGTTTCTCTGTATGGAGGAACGACTGCAGTTCAGCCAGACAGTCGCGCCTGAGTGTACAAAACCTGACAAAACGGAAGCTCATCCTCCAGCCTGGCCCCATGTCCAACTGTCCTCGCTTACTCATTGTATATAACTAGGACCAGACTACCACTGTTGCCCAAGAGGAGAAGTGATGGTCACGATGATTAAGTGACGCTGGCATGATAAGTCTGGAAGTAGTAGTTGATGAGACAGCGGCAGATTCTCAGTAAGTGTACTGGTGCGTTCTCATGTGCTTGTGAAACATCATCAGCCTCAGTCTTAGTACTGTTCCAATTCACAAGAACGCAAGACAGAGAACGGACAAACTCCCCGGATGTTGTTCTTGCCCCTCCCTCCCATGCATCACAGCAGACTGGACCGTTCTTGAAATTGACAGCTGTCCCAGCATGAATCACAGCAGCAGCAGCTTCCAGGGGAGTGCTCACAGAGCTCAGAGCATTAAGTTGAAAGATCTCTTTTCTGTTGTTGTTCTATAAAAGAACGTTTTAAGATCATTTGAGGCGAGAACATTATACTTTTAATCTTCACTATATGGCCCATTTACTGATTTAGTGCGTAATTTCAAAAAAAAAAAGTTCCAATGTTGAGAGGACCGTGGCAACCAACGGACCTCCAAGGGTAATCACAGCCAGGGCTAACGTTACCCCGTCTGCAGCAGCCGTCTCTCGGTATAGCCGTGTGTGATGGACTGCTGGCTCTGATGGCCAGTTTTTGTTTTCATTGGTTAATTTGATTTGTGTTTATCTGTGTTCATTATTATTCACCAACTAAATGAAAAAAGTATGAATTTATTATTATCTACAGACTATTGATAACAGCAGGTGAAATGCAGCTCCAGAAGAGCTGAGCGTGTGGTGACTTCACGATTACACTTCTGTTCCAATTGACCCTTATCTATGCTGCATGCTTCCGTTCTCCCCAAATCCATACTTTCCTGTGTTCTTGTCAAGAATATACTTAGAGAGAATATGATTCTGTACTCGATTTCTTGTGAATTAAGAAATGGCCAGAGTGTCAGTGGCATTACCTGCCTGGCGTTCTATTTTCTCCCATATTCTTCATATAGGCCTGCATTTCCACCTAAATTTTTCACTCAACATGTAAAAAGTAAGTCTTGAAAAGTAGTAATGGTATCACTTGTTTGCACCAAATTAACTTACATTTTCGACGTTCAAGACATGGACATTTCCTAATAAACATGATGTCATAATAACAGATTTCAATGGAAGATAAATTGTCCTAGATATGATTGTGCTAAAAAATAAAATAATTCAGTGTGAATCCAAAGCGCTCCCATGCTGCAGCTGTCACGTTCCGTTTTGAAACCTATTCCATATCTGTATGTCTAAATCGCTACTTTTGTTTCTCTGGCTTGCTACTCCTCAGTCACGAGGCTCTCATGATAGATTCGATAGGGTAAAGAAACAATCAGGGGAAGGATGAGTGGACATCAATGCACCTGAGGGAAACCTTTTGTCACCAAGACTCTTTAGTAGAAAGAGAGGTAGATGCGAGGAAGAAAAAAATAACAGCCATTCAAACAAAAACCATTGGGTCTGATTTAAAATGATCATGCGATTCATTTTTGTCATTGGATTAATTGAGGTCATTTTTATGAGACAGGCCTTGACATGATGCCAGTTTAGGGTTAAGAAATTCCAGGACTAGAAATGAGGAACAAGAGGAATTGTCCTTTTTTGTGGCCATTAAGATGAAACTACATTATTTTAATAAATATAATAGGTGGACTACTAGATGTATTTCCAAGTTGAAAGGGTGGGAAAATTGTAGGGGGCTCCTGCTTTCCAGCTGACAAGCAGTGCACAGTTAGGAAGGGAAAGTTCTATAGATTTCTGTACTCCACACAAAAATCTCTACTTATGAGTTCCAAGCCAGAAGGACTGAGGGTGAAAGGACAGATTACATCTTTTTTGTTTGTGTTTGTGGATGGGAAGACATGCATTTAAAAACCGAGTCATAACTAAACCAAATTCAAAATATTAGGGATGGAACGGTTTATGAAAACCGTCCGAACGGTTCGGTTCGACTGTCTCGGTTCGGTTCGCGTGTGTTGCGTTCGGTTCATGCGTGGCTCCTTTTTCTCATAGGCGAAGCGTGTACACTTCAGAGCACAAGGTGGCGGTACTGCGACCAAAGCCAACCACCAGTAGTAAACAAGAAGAAGAAGAAGCGAAGCAGCTTAGCCGAGTGCAGCAGAAAAAAATTCAGTTGTTGTGGAGAATTGTGTGGGTATGGCGACTGGGAAAGAACAGGAGTTGGAAGACGCGCCAGCAGCACTTTATAGGTCTGCTGTATGGGACCACTTTGCATTTAGAGTAACCTACGATGACGGCGGAAAGAAAGTTGTGGATAAAAGTGCAACAGTGTGCAAGCATTGTGGAACACGTTTTGTTTATGCTAACAGCAACATGACAAACATGTCAGGCTAACAATCAACATATACCGAACCGAACCGAAAACCGTGACCACGAAACCGTGAACCGAACCGAACCGTGGATTTTGTGAATCGTTCCACCCCTACAAAATATGCAGATTTCATTATAAAGTCAATGAGATTTATGATATGTTTAATGATGATAGTTAAAATGAAATCTACACATACAAAAAATTTAAAAGAGAATATCAGAAGTAGCAGCTAATTAACAAATTAATCTGTGGGTAAAATTTTTGAACGAGGGGAATGTTGAATACAAGGAGAAAATGATATAAAAAAGACATTGAAGAAGAAAGAAACTAGAAAGAAACCACCTAAAATCAATTTCAGAGGATCAATGGTTAACTAATGGCAAAAAATAATAACTGGTTATAGTTTGTCTTAAGATGCATATCTGCACAGAGAGCTTTAAAAGTTGTGCAGTTAGCAGGAACCGTTTGCTTTTTTTACATGGAAAGAATAGGAGATAAAATCAACTGCAACATCTCTTTCTACGCCCAATGCACAAGTTTACTCTGCTGCAGAAAAGGAATGTTAATGACTAGTTTACTATAGAAGATTTACATGAGGCAATAAAATACTAGATGCATACTAGCTAACCCACACAGTGCTCCTCACATCAGTCCAAAGTTTACAGATGTTGACCTCATGATCTGGGCCAGCAGTCTGCAACCTTTACAGTTAAAAAGAAAATTTTTTGCACTTAAGGAGCTTAATAAAACTTTACTCTTAGGGAAAACATGTCATGTTATGAAAAAAAAACATATTTCAAGATTTTTTTTATTAAGTTATAAAAGAAAGAAAAACATAAAAACTAAAAAGGGAGGAGGGAGACACACTAAGCTATTCACAAGAAAAATAGATTTATAAAGTGCTGATACTTGGCATTTAGATCCTTATTTAGAGTTGTCATTAACAAATATAAGCTTTCCACAAAGTATTACTTATTCCCTATCTCATTCCATCCTCTTTTCTCATATATTTACATTTTGATTCATTTTTTTTCTTTGCAGGTTTGAATTACTTGGGCTGTTGCTGACATCTGGTTTGGATTTGGTGTCTATAGAAATATCAAAAAGACAGTAACTAGGCTAAATGTTCTATTGGTTGCCTGTTTTCTTACGTTCTGTAGCTAGCTGCTTATCCTAACTTGTATGTAATCATGGCTTTGTTCAAGCCTTCAGTAAATGTTGTTGTTTGTTGTGAGTATCGTTGTGGCTTTGGGAAGACAATGGCGAAGAGCCATCAACCCTGAGACTATTTAAATGCTTTGGATTGCATCCACTAGACAACCAGGTCTTTAATTAAACAGTAGCCATAATAGCTTTTCTGAAGATCTAGTTTGGCTGCTCTTGGATGCTTTAATTTTTTGTTTTTCTTTTAAAGTGAAGCCATTTAAAGCTATCTTTTTACAACCTGTAGTGCCTAAGATCATTTTTAAAGACATTCTTGTCTAGAAATTTTTTTTTTACTCAGAGACAGACATGCTGCTCATTAGAAAAAGACAACAGAAGTTAAGGTAGGCCTAGGGTGATACAAGATTCTCGCAATGGTTTAAAATTTTAAGGTATTATGGAAACTTGGAAGATCAAGAAACTTTGATGGCTATTCAAAGCAGGCATACATCAATTGTTCTGACTGCTGCTAAAATAACATTGCATTATTTTATCATAACTTTTATGTTATTTAATATAAATATATTTTTTTCATGCAAAGGTTGAAGGGAAAATACAGTTGATAATGCATTTAAAAGTTCTTATTACTCAGGAGGTCAACCGTTGTTACTACTTTTTGTTAGCTGGCTAATTAGATGGCTGGACAGTACTGGAAAATGATCTGCCATAATTTCAACAAAGGAAAGATGTTTTAGCCATGTTTCAGTCAGCTGACCAGCTGTGTGCAGCAGCAGGTAGGGAAAGGGAAGAAGTGCCGCATGATTCTTCTGTATACATGTGGAAAAAATGCTACAGCTATTGTGGAACTTCCTGAGATGTCTGATCCTTTAAACTGTCACAATACTTCAATTTTTTGCATATTTTTTACCCTGATACCAGACATCTGCTCATATCCACCTAAAGACATCAAATAGGAGTTTACCACAAGTTGCAAGCAGCACTTTGAATTATTCCTCTTTTTGCCCAAAAGGAAAAAAATTCTTTCATAATGACTTTCCTGACTATCAACGTAATTTGCAATTTCCACAACTAAGTTACAACGTTTTCATTTTTTTTGTTTTATTTTTCCTTTTAGCAGCTTTTGTAAGCATTTTCTGGTCACTTATATTGAGGTGTAAATTTCATAACCTCTTACATGTTCCATTGCGCCATTCCTTTGGATAAAATAGAGTTATTGGGAAGTTCAACAGAGTGCTGGAGTGACAGGCATTTTTCTTTGGCTGTATAGAGCATAGAGTAATTCACTCCTTCAACAACTCCTTGCTTATAAAAAAGACAAATGCATCTGTCCTGAAATGTCTCAGCTAAAGAAAACGCATCATTTGAAGTCAAAGCACTGAGTTAGAAGGGAGGACCCCATGGCTCTTATGAAGATAATTCTTTTTAACAATGTCTAACAAGCTAAGAGCCGCATATCTCCCCAACACTTTAACCTGCCAAGATCAGTCTTACTCACTATTACTCTAAAACACAGTTAAAAAGCAAAGCTTAAGCTTTTTAACTTGAAAATAAATGCAACTATTACAAGCTGTTTAGTCCATGTTACTGCTTAGATGTAATGTGTAAGGAACAAGAACACTAAGATTTAATATTAACCTGAAGTGTGTTTGTCTCTGTGATCAGCATTTCACTTTGTTGAGGTGTTGTTCTCAACCGCCGTATTATGACTCTGTGAGCTTGAAATGTGTGTGTCTAGTTCATGTAGATGTCTCTTGACACAGCAATTCCCTCTCCTGTGGGGTTATTGCTGCTATTCAGGGAAGAATATCTTTGCCCACCCTAATAGTTGAGTTCAGAATGCAATAAAAGCTCTAGAGTACATACATTCCAGATTTTCACTGTGTTTACGGTCTAAAAACCACTGACTGCCAATCCAAACTTTGCAAAAATATGTCCTGGGTTGGACTTTAAATGAGCTTCTGACTATTTAAACACGTCATTTATCCACTTTTTTGTGGTTAACCTCTATAAAACCACTTTTAGCTTAGATAAAATCTATAGATTTTTATAGACTGAAACTTAACAGATATAGAATAGATAGAGCTTTAGCTGCACTGTCTGTTTAAACCCGAAATCAGTACATGATCAAGTATAATCGAGAATAAGCATAGAGCTGACTGAAATGAAATGCTGTGATTATTCAACTACTAAAAAATGTTTGTCTTCTTCTCACCACAAAGCTTCGTATTTATTTCAGTCCAAAAACTCTTACCTACCTAACAAGGCAGTGCTATGGGATGATCGTCTGATTTGGCCGTGGCTCCAGCTGTGGGATAGCAGTGGGAAACAAACTATCCCTGGAAATTACTTTGGATCCTGAAGGAATAACATCTAAATGAATAAATAAGGAAATACATACAATTGATCATACTGTGTCATACTGGGTTACTCCTACTAGAGAAATGATTTTAGTGTTAGAATGCAGTTTTAGGCACACTGTCTAAAAACTAACCAGTTTACTAAGTTTTATGTAAACTATGCCAGTACATCACAATTTATGATGCAGTCACCGATAAGTAAATAGACAAATTTAGTTATTTTACAGGTTCTTGACCAACGGTTTAGCTTGAAAGATGTTCTATTTACTATTTTTTGCACGTGAAATATATGACAGCATTAAATATGAATTACTTTCCAAATTATTAAGGGTTCCACTTCAGTGATAAAACATTGCAGATCAATAACTCATTGAAACATTGTTAGAATGCAAGGAGGGCCTTTTTTTTTTGCAGTGTAGATAAGCTCCGTTTCATTAGTACTCGCTGTTCTCTAAGCTGGAAAAGTCACATTGGTGCCTTTGATTAGCTACTTGTGAAACAAACTTGTGTCTTCTTTGGGCAAAATCCACTCAAGGGAGCTTGAGATACACTCTTAAAATAAATTTGTCTGGCCAAATAAACATTTTAATATATTTACCCAATTTTTTTTTGTCTACTAAAAGAGCAAACCAGAAATTCTAAGGCAAATAAAAAATTAAGTACCAATTAACATGGATGTAATCTCTGTTTTCTATATTTTCCAGAGTAGGATGGTTGTGAACCATGCAGATGTTGTCTAATGTGCAACTTCAAGAAAAAAATGTGGGTTTAGGAACCTTTTTTCTGTAATCTACACTGCATAAATGTTCACATGTAAGCATGTTTACACTTTAATATTTGGTCATATGTATCATCTTTTTCTAAAGTGCATTGCATCAGAGAAGCTCAATGGAAATGGCAAAAATGTGAAAAAAAACTTCCTCAAATTCACAAAAAAATATAATTATTGAGTGCTTCAGGTGTTTTTCTGAGTTTTTTGAAAAATGGTTATTGTGCAAAATGAGAGATTGAAACACTTTTACTACACTTTTGCTTCACATGGTCCTACTATGCTCACAAACATGGCTGGAAACAAATTCCTCATTACTAGGTAACGTGGTAACGTAATAAATATTTGCCAGATAGCAACACATTTATTAATTGTGTGATCATTGCTAGATTGCAGTCTCTACTTCTTGTATCAAAAATCCATGCATAGCAATATAATGTGAACGATGACATATGATGGACATTGCGCTTTGTGGTGCTTGTTTAAATTGTTTTAAACCAAATGTAAACACAACATTTCCTTTTTTCGACCTTTAAGAAGTTCTCTTAAAATTCAAATTTTTGTTTGGTGGAAACACTGCTACTAGCAGTGGAGCATTGCACAAAATAGTAGGGGTGTGCATTGGCACTGCCCTCACGATTCGATTCGATTACGATTCACCAGGTAACGATTCGTTTCAATTCAATTCTACGATGCATTGTGATGCATCAAAATCCCATTGACTTCGTAAAATCCAAAATGTGCCCAGATATCCGCTTTCCAAGCTTTTGGTGCGTTTTTAATTAGGCCTACCCGTCTATCGCAGTCATCTCCCTCCACCTCAGCCATCTTGATTGTTGTTGGTATGCCCCGGAAGTAATTGAAACTTCACAACAGAAAATAAACAGTGACATAATCGATTATGGCACGTTGCCACATCGATGCTGAATCATGCATGCCCCGCATTGCAATGCATCGCTGAATCGACACCCCTACAAAATAGTACTGCAGATTACCTCCATATTCATTAATATGATCCTCAAATCGAGTTCATTGTAAGTTGTGTCTATACAAAAGTATGGATCCAACAACAACTGATGGAGCTCTTCCATTTCTGATTAGATGAAAAACCTAGCATCCAGGAGGAATTATGCCAGAACCTTTTTGGGGAGGATAAAAACAAAAAAAACATGTGGTTGGTCTCTGCAACTGTCAAAATACATAAATTATTTACTTTACAAATCAATCAAAAAATCTAAATGCAGCTACATAAAAAAGCAATCAAACAATCAAAACTAATCAGTACCAGTTGATGTTTTATACAGTATTGTCCTCCTTTTTACCAGATATTGACCTTTGGCCTCATATCTTCGTATAAGATATTAACAGTTTTACTCGCAGATTGAAGGGTGTTTGTATACAAATATAGATAATTTTCCTCTCTTTGCTCCTTTTCATTCCCTCTCTTCTGCAGACATGCATACAAACGTGCTCCGTTCTCCTTACGTAACCACACAGTACCTCTTAACATGGTGCTGTAACTGCAGGCAGTTAGAGGGTTAAAATAAGCTGTTGTTTGAAGGGCATAGGAGCAAACCTCGAGCAAAACAAAAGAACCACACAATGGCAGACAGGGTCATGTCACGTGTTCCAGACAGATAACTGGGTTTGCCTGCGTGTTCTGCAGTGATATGTTGTGAAGGAGCTTTACCAAATCAAATGTTTGCTGTGGTTATAGGCCCTAGATGTGAGATTCTGGGAGAACGGTGTAAATTCTCCTGCACATAAGAGATTTACAGTACTGTGTGTGTTTACGCAGTGATATGCAAGAGATTTAAAGAGAGGCTGTGAAACTGGCAGCATCAATAGCAACTGTGGCATGGGGTGGTAAACCATTTTTATATACTTTTTTTATTTTGACAATTATATATTTTTTTGTTTATTGACTGTTTTAAAGTACCGATTACATTTTAGTGTGTTTTTAAGAAATTGCAATGAGTAGAGACAGCCATGTTTGTTTTCAAAGAGGGTGTTATTCATAAGCTACCTGTAAGGTCATGAGCTGATAGCATATTTACATTGAATATTATTGTTGTGTTTTTTTCTGAAGTATGATTGTGCCTTCCTATGTTACAAAAGTCGTGGCAGAAGATGCTGGATTCATGGCATTATTTAACAGATGTCTTTTATCATAGCAACTGGTGCCACGTGGCACACTGTTGCATATCTGCCTTTCTTTCAATGTGTTGAGAATGCAAAGTCCCATAGAAACATCAATTATGAAAAAGACTCAAATATAATGGTAATGACCTAGTAGTACAACAATTTATTCTCATTCCACCTTACCTTTATGAACTAATAGAGAAATGCAACTGGCAGCCTGACCTTCTGTCTAATTATTTAACCGAAAAGTCTGGTCATGTACTTAAAATATAAAATTATTACATACCGTTAAATAAATGCTAAGTATTTTTAATTAGGGGTCATTTTCATTTGAATGTGCTTTACTGGAGACATCAATGTCTGTCAAAGAACACTACTGCCACCTAGCGGTTTGTGACGTCACGGTGCGGTATCGGCTGTTGAGCAAGTCCCAAAGCTCTATCTGGTGTTTGTCACAACGCGCTATTATCCAAGTCATCTAGAAAACATTCTTCTTTGAAATGTTGGCTACTTGTTACATGTTTTTTCTATGGCTAGAAGTTCAATGGTAAATCCTCCCTCTTCAAGTTGACAATCAAACGACATTTCATGGATCATGAATTGGAAAGGTGAATTAACAAATTAGTTTTTCACTTTCACCCAATGTATTGCAAAATCGAACTGCCATGCACGTGGGCATTGTCAGTTTAACTATAGCTCTTGCAAACTTCAATGGTGAAATTCTCTTGAAATCTAAACTAATTGTTGTTCATTGTAGGTGTGTATAATAGTTCCCACTGAATAGCGCTTGGCTTACCGCAAAGTGATGCCACTGCTGGAAGACGTCAGGAGTGAAGTGTTAGTATATTTTGGCATAAATGGCTGCTGCCAGACTCAGTGATCATGATGAAATTATTATTTTTAGTGTTTTTACTGATTAACTCCAAATGTATTAAATCACCGTATCATAGTAGTTTTAGGTATAGATAATGGTCCATTCATTATTCCTTGCTAACCGGACTTTTCCTTTTATATAATTATCTAAGAACTTGGGGCACAAAATGCTCCATGTCATTTCACTTGGATAGCTTAAACATCCAAAAAATATGACTAGATATCACATCACATCTCATTAAAAATGACAATACACACTTACTTTTTTCTTACGTGCTTCTTAGTGTTTAAGAATTTGTCCTACATTGATCCAAGTTTTCCAATCACAAGCCAAACTTCTAAGGAATAATTCTGTAGTTGAAACATTATGGGCCTGATCTTCAGAAAGTTTCCACATCTTAAAACAAGTGAAAACATATTTTCATGTGCAAAGCAGATCTTGGGGAAAAAAAGGTTGCAAATGGATTTTTGTTTCCAATTCAGTAGACAGCAGGAGCATACCTTTATTTGTTGTGCCTTTATCAATATGCAAATCAGATTCTAATGACAAAACTGGAGAAACAATGAGTGGAGGCTATGCAAATGTAAACATTTATCACATGCAAAGCATTTTTTTCCAAACTCGGAACTCAGTACTTTTAAAAATAAGGTGGAAATTTGTATCCAAAATACACTATATTGCCAAAAGTATTTGCTCACCTGCCTTGACTCACATATGAGCTTAAGTGACATCCCGTTCCTAATCCATAGGGTTCAATATGACGTCGGTCCACCCTTTGCAGCTAGAACAGCTTCAACTCTTCTGGGAAGGCTGTCCACAAGGTTTAGGAGTGTGTTTATGGGAATTTTTGACCATTCTTCCAGAAGCGCATTTGTGAGGTCGCACACTGATGTTGGACGAGAAGGCCTGGCTCTCAGTCTCCGCTCTAATTCATCCCAAAGGTGTTCTATCGGGTTGAGGTCAGGACTCTGTGCAGGCCAGTCAAGTTCATCCACACCAGACTCTGTCATCCATGTCTTTATGGACCTTGCTTTGTGCACTGGTGCACAGTCATGTTGGAAGAGGAAGGGGCCAGCTCCAAACTGTTCCCACAAAGTTGGGAGCATGGAATTGTCCAAAATGTCTTGGTATGCTGAAGCATTCAGAGTTCCTTTCACTGGAACTAAGGGGCCAAGCCCAGCTCCTGAAAAACAACCCCACACCATAATCCCCCCTCCACCAAACTTTACACTTGGCACAATGCAGTCAGACAAGTACCGTTCTCCTGGCAACCGCCAAACCCAGACCCGTCCATCAGATTGCCAGATGGAGAAGCGCGATTCGTCACTCCAGAGAACGCGTCTCCACTGCTCTAGAGTCCAGTGGCGGCGTGCTTTACACCACCGCATCCGACGCTTTGCATTGCACTTGGTTATGTATGGCTTGGATGCAGCTGCTCGACCATGGAAACCCATTCCATGAAGCTCTCTGCGCACTGTTCTTGAGCTAATCTGAAGGCCACATGAAGTTTGGAGGTCTGTAGTGATTGACTCTGCAGAAAGTTGGCGACCTCTTCGCACTATGCGCTTCAGCATCCGCTGACCCCGCTCCGTCAGTTTACGTGGCCTACCACTTCGTGGCTGAGTTGCTGTCGTTCCCAAACACTTCCATTTTCTTATAATACAGCTGACAGTTGACTGTGGAATATTTAGGAGCGAGGAAATTTCACGACTGGATTTGTTGCACAGGTGGCATCCTATCACAGTTCCACGCTGGAATTCACTGAGCTCCTGAGAGCGACCCATTCTTTCACAAATGTTTGTAAAAACAGTCTGCATGCCTAGGTGCTTGAATTTATACACCTGTGGCCATGGAAGTGATTGGAACACCTGATTCCAATAATTTGGATGGGTGAGCAAATACTTTTGGCAATATAGTGTATCTGCAATCACATAATTATCTGTTCTTAAGGCAACAGCCAACAAAAATAACTTCCTCATGTTTTATGGTATTTTATATATATATTTAACTTTTTTATTTTCATCATTTTATTTTTTTACTTTTGTTGCTAGCATTCCCTAAGATAGGCTACCTATTTCTGTATTTAGATTTTCCATCTCCATGGGTAATAATTATGTATATGCTTTATTTGAATTTTGTTGTAAACCTCTGGTGTTTTTGAGTGTACTGAATTTATATTAATATGTCCTCCTTATTCTTTTAAGTTTGTTGTGTTTTGTTGCTCCTTTTCTTACGTTTTTCAGTTTGATTTTTACAATGATCTGTTCTATTAAACTCAACTGAGGTAAAAATATTATTTTCCATTACGTTCTTAATAACCGCCCACATTAATGCAACATCATGAAAGAAACCCAACAAAACGACCAAACACACTTAAAAATGTATCATCCTAAATGATTTTCGCATGGCAAAATTTAATTAGATGTTAATCATCTTGGAAGCAGTGGCTCATGGGAGTTTAAAATTGCTTCTAAAGTATTTGCATCTTTCCTTCAAAATGATGCTGGCTTTTATTCAATAAATAAAAGTAAACTCAGTTTCAGCTGAAGAATACAGTATTCCTTGTGGTTTCTTGTCTAAATAACAGTTAAATGGCGATATCTTTTAAACCACACATTCGCTGATGCCTCAAATTTGTTTTACCTTTTTGGGACTTAGATTTCTTTACCATAAAATGCATAACTTTATTAGCCTCGTGAGACCATCCTGATCGCGCGAGCTTTCAAGGTTTCACTCGCAGATCATTCTGGAGACTCTCCGTTAAAGAAAATTGGGAGCCGTTCACCAAACGAACGTCCAATCAGCGTTGGCTTTGAGGCGAGTTGAGGTGTGACGCAACGAGAAGCGCGATAGTTCAGTCTAAAGAACATGGCGGCTTCAGCCGATGAAACTAGCATTAGCGTGGCTATCGAGCAAGTTTTATCGAAATTACAGAGTATTTCTACACTGAAAGAAGAGCAAAACACTGCTCTGGAGGCTTTTCTCAGAGGAAAAGATGTTTTTGCTCTTCTCCCGACTGGTTTCGGCAAGAGTTTGATCTATCAATTGGCTCCTCTTCGTCATCGGTCTGTTAGTACGTCATATGCTTCGTTGATCTGATTGGTTTATTTGGCCCGTCTATCACCAACATAGGCCAATCAGCTAACCAGTATTTTCGCCCCTTCCCAAAATTATTTCAACGGAAGGTTTCCAGATGGATATGCAGAGCAAATCCATCTGGCGGAGTCAGGTTATAACTTTAATACCCAAACATTAGAAAACAATTTCATACACGGAAATTTAAACCAGACCAGACTATCATGAATAATTTTTTTATCCTGGTCACCATGTATAATTTTATACAGCTATGCAGTAACCTGTGTGTGCTATCTCACTTCATCATCTTTAAAATCTAACAAATTTCCATAGCATCCAACACTAAGTCATCGAAGAGAAATTGAATAAGAAAGTACAAGGCCAAGGTTGCATTTTTAAAAACACTGCAAACCTAATTCTTTTCAAACGCCAAACTGAAATGACCTTCTACATGTGTAAAAAAATCTATTGTTTGCAGAACTACTAAGCTGAAACTCTGTGAAACGCTACCCACCTTTAAAAAAAATACTCCTTAAAGATTAGCAGTGCATTGTTTCTCTGTGTGGGAGGAATTGGGCAATAACATATTGATGCATTGACATGCAATGTAAAAAGAGAAGTGAACTGCAGACTTGACTCCTCACATCCAGCTTTTGTTTTAGTCACTGCACTATAAACATAACCTCTATTTGAAGAAGTCTTACAGGGTTCAATATAGGGCTAAATTGAGCTTTTTTTTTTCTTCTGTGGTCATCATGTATGAAATGATAATTATATTAATAGTAATGATATATTTAAAGAAAAGATGAGTGTATTCCAATGTATAGATCATAACTACTAAAAAGAATGTGTGACACTGCCGAGGTGGATTTTAAAGGAAAATTATTTTTTCTGTATATAAACCTGTTTTTTCTGATGGTAAAAAAAACAAGAAGAAAATACTGCTTTGGGTGCAAAGGCCCAGTCTACATTTTCACTAATTGTGAGTTGGCAAAACTTATTCTAGCCCAACTTGGACCCAGTGAGGCAAGGTAAGCAAAAGTTGCCTCTCCTCTCTGGGACATTTATTTTTAGACTACATGGTCGCTGCTGTTTCTTTCCCCCATAAATATCTAATTCCAGTTTGCAAATTTACATTTCAGAGCAATCTGCAAAGAAATTACATTGTAGACATTCATTTTGAATAAGTTGGTTCCCTGAGGTACACTGAATATTGGATTAACTAATACAAAATTAGAATTTTTAAAAATGACGACAATCATTCAGTCTGATAGAAAGGAGTCTTGTTAATCCTGATCTTTATCCCTATAATGCCACAAAAATCGGATAACTTAATGCCACTCTATATAATGCTTTATTTCTTAATTTACAGGTACTTCTAAGTATTAGAATGTTCTTTTTTATTATTTTAACTAATTATTTCTCCAACTTGGGCAGAAATGGGCATTCAGATAAAGAAAATCATATATCAGTTATTAGTGCTTTCATAATTGTGGAAAATATAAACCAGTCCACTGTCTGAGTGTTGGCACCAGGTAAATGTTTATGTGGAAGAAGGTAATAATGCATTTTTTGCCTTCATAGATATTAGCTGGTGAGATGAGAATCTGAGCTTCAGGTATTGCCACCAAAAAAGGAAGATTGTCTTTTTATCAGTTAATAAGACGATGACTGAACCAAATTTACGGCTGGTGGCTCTGAGAAGATTGCCATTCCAAGTAGGCTTCTTCTATCTGTTCCTTGATCTGTCTGGCTGACAACCCCACTGTCACATATGTATTTTTCCTCAAAAATGGATTGAACATTACCTCAAAAAGGAAAATCTGTCTGTGATGATCTGTCATCTTGGTGTGATAGATAATACCTGTAATATTCAAAAAGAACAGAACATAAGGTTGGATTCATTCCCTCATGAGTCATGAAGAGAAGCCATATGGTGATTTTTATGTTTAGTTTTTGTCAACATGCAAGGTTCCTTTTTTTTTTTTTTTCAACCTAATGAGCCCCATTTGTTTTTCATATCATAGCCATATAAAACATTATGTGCCTATAAGGATGATGATTTGAAATAGCCTCTGGTAATGGACAACTCAGAGAGATATAATTGCTTATATGTAGTGCAGACTCTGCTTTGAGAGGTAATGGATTCTTCCAGGTGCTGGCCTGTATATGTAGCCACCATATAATAAAAGCTTTTTTCCATCTTGATTATTTATTATAAGCAGAGATGGGTGTTTCTATATACTGATGGCAGGCAACAGCAGCATACATACTTTCAACCTGAAAACGGTAATTAAAATTGGCATTTTGTTGCACCATTTTATTCTAACTCATTGAATTTTCTCTTTGTTTTAAATTAAAGGTAATTTTTGTAGAAATCTAAAGAGCCATATAAGAGCTCATGTTTTTTTTTTTAGTTTGTAAGTACCGCAGCAGGGATGCCGCCGTAGTTCTGCGTTACACCCCGTTTCTCTCCTCTGTGTCCACCTCTCCTTTTCTCACAAGCTATTATGCAACAGCCATTTCTTGCAAGTCTTTGCAGGATCTCAGCTTTGATTGTGTAACAAGAGAGAAACAGCCTCTGAAGACTAACATTGAGCCTCTCAGAGTCCCCCGATGCACTACCAGCACAAGCAAAAACGAGACCCTTCGGTTTTATGCTAAATTTAATTTGTAGTTACTAAATATATTATGATTGGCTCCTTGGGTCAAGCTTTTTTCTCCAAATTCTTTCTCCACATGTTTGCTTTTAATGAATTCATTTAACAATTTATATAATTCACTTGATTTTTTTTTTTTTATTGCTGAATGTTTTTCTTGAGAACTATAAAAGCTGTAAAGTTGTTCCATTACAATAGGCCTCCATGGGGATAAATATGCTAAAATACTCAGACACAACATACAGCATGTCATTCTTTATGCTCCTGTGTAACTAGAGTTGAACCTGTCAGAAATTAGCTGTTCACAATAAATTTAGAGGGCTACAATCAAATGTTCATATCTAACCTTTTATTGGTGTTTCAATAAAATTACAGCTATTTGCATTTTTGACTGAATCAGCTATTATTCAAATTTAAAATGAAATATCAAATTTCAGATACAATAGAAAATTAATGCGGAATAACCAGAAAATGTCTACTTGTTGCTGTTGAACTGAAAGAAGGTAAAACATATACATAAAGCTGTCAAAAAGTGCTAAAACAATTAATCATATTAATCGTGATTACATTATTATCGAAATAATCGTCAACTAATATAGTAATGGGTTAATTGTTAATTAAGTGAGAGATTAATTAAATTAGAGACTACTTTAGCTGACAGAGCAACCCAATTAGAGTAGCTATACCAAAATTGTGGAAAAAAAATAAATAAATATTTTGTATTTAAGATTTAAAAAAAAAACATTCTCCTGTTAATATGCTCTATCCAGAACTACACAAGTTGAAAAGTTTACGTTTTACCTGGATTGATTCTGTCTAAATCTTCTTTAAGGAACCTTGAGCTCTCTGATTATAACTGATTAATCGGAAAAAAAAACTTCAACAGATTAATCGATTATCAAAATAATCGTAAGATAAGCCCTAAACTAGATGCTGCACATTGAATAGCAATGGTTAAAGCAATGCTTTATGAAGAGCTGAACTGTCATAGTTCTGTCAGTATCAGCAATAGAGCTTTATCTTAAAAACCCTTACATACAATATTGTATGCCTTGCTGCACTATACATATTTTACCATATTTAGTGGAAGGAATAGTGCTATAGTTAATGCTCATGCACTTTTCACACACACAAGTTGCTATTAATGTCATTAACCCAATTAGAAATTTTATTTTTTTCCCCATCTATACTAAAATTACACATGTTAAACTCTGACATACCTTCCAGTAGCTGTTGTGTGAACTTAAAAGATAATGAGCTAGATCCAAAACACTTATGTTGAACCTAGTTGACCTCTTGCTGTGTTTTACTTATAGCTACGCCATAATGGGTGATGTCATTATGGGGTATGCTGACGATAAAACAAATAGAGTGTAAAGACAGCAAAGTAAAATCCCTGCTGAGTTTTCCTTCATCCTGTTTAATAAACCAGGTGATTAGTCCCTGACTGAAATGCAAATATTTAAAACTAATCTCTGTACAGGCTTTTTACCATCTGGACCTGAATTGTCCTCCTCCGGATCAGCAATGATCTGCGCAAGTATCAAAAGGATCTTTATGAACTCTTCAGGAGCTGTTAACAAAAATGGGGGGACCCTTCTAGGAAACAATAATGTGTCATTGGTTCGCCATTGGTTCACCACACAAATTATTATGAAAGCATAAGATAAACGTCTTAACAAAAAATGTAGTTGTCCCCCACCAGCAGCTGCAAGCATGTAACAAAAGCTTCATCACTGCCGTAGACAAGACCCTACAGTCTTACAATTTAATCCGGAGTATCTATTATTTTCCTGAAACAGTTTTATAAATCTTTCCTTTTGCCCTTTCTCAGAAGTGAGATGTGTCACATTAGATTAAATGCCCTCATGAATCTGTCAAAGCTGCAGTATGCAGTTGTTATGACATTGATCACTTTTATGTTAATCGTTTTCATGACTTCATTAGGAATGGCTTATGAAATTGATTGGGAATTATTATTCAAATTTGTCTTTTGTGAGTTTAGATGGTACATCACTTAAAGGTTACCTCTTAAAATTACTATACAGTCATTCATTATTTCCACAGTCTGTCCCAATGACAGTTTTATATAACATTTCATATTGATATATAAAGTCTGCATTGGTTTCTTACATTTTGTGAGAGGAAAATACATTTTGTGAGTTGAAAATACACATTTTGTTTAGTTTAAAATAATTTTGAAATTAAAACAGAAAGGCAACAGTTAGTCAGGATTCCATGCTAAGTGTTTATTGTCATAATTTCTTTTTGATCTAAGATGACAGTATTGCCAGTTTGTTTCGGTGTTAAAGCTATTTTAAACAGTATTTGCTTTTTCACTGACAGTCAAATTTTAATATACATTTCTGAGGACTTACACTTCCCATGTCTACATTTGCATATAAACAGCCTCCGGTGGGATACGGATTCCCTTGTACAGACATTAAAGCTACTGACTGTGAGAACAACAGGAAACTGCTCACTAAGCTTGATCTGATTAAAGCTGTTAATCAAGCAGTACACTGAGACAGGAGTCCCACTGATAGTCCTTTAGGGTATCCTATCAGACATTGGTCAGTATTCTTTAAGCATTGGCTAGGGCCCTTTTTTTTTACGTATTTGGACCAGAAGTATTTATACCTAGCCTTACAGTTTACCATATACACGTACAGAATTGTTTTTACCCAGTTAATGTCCAGAACTTTAGTACCCAGTAATATTTTTTTGATCCACTACAACTAAAAGTTTCCACACCACAACAAAACAGCCTGGAGAAAGCAGACTAACAAGAGCATAGCCTGGTCCCCAACTATCACTAAGCTCCTCTGTTTGAGAAAATATTATTATTTTTTTTTTTATTAAAAATGTATCTTAACAGGAAATAAATCCTTTGATATTATTGATCTCTTATACAAGGATGGCAAAGCACAATTTGCAAGGTGCACACAAGCCATTATATTAACAAACTAGATTAGCACTTGGTGAGCACAGATCTCCGCCAAGTAACACATTTTGTTCCATTTTGTATTCTGACTTACACCTATAGATAAAACTTGCACATGATCTGGATGATTAGCAGATTTTAATGAATTGTTCCTTGGTTTTTGGTGCCAATTTCATTAAAATAATATCTTAAGTATATAAATAAGGCAAAATGTGTTTCTGCAGCCTCTGGTGTTTGTTCTGCTCTGACCTTTAGTCATTCTCTATGCACTCTGCTTTCTTGTTTGATCAGCAGGTAAGGAACTAAGGTATGGCTTACCTTTACTGTGATTTTTGTCTTCAGTGTAATACTTCTGGACTTGGTCTGCTGCTAAAGCTGTCAATAGTCATTGCTGCCACTCTTTGGTTTAAGGGAGAACTGCTTGTTCCGTCAAATAATGTTTAAGAATCCTTTAGAAAATTCCTGCATCCCATTTATGATGTAGATAATCATCAAAATTTAATTGATTATTTCTAGGACTGGAAATAAGTCCGACTTCGTGCAGGCAATGCAGACCAGGCTCTGACAAGTCATACAGAGACATAATAGCCCTTATTAAAAGGACCCCATACTCCCAGAGCACCCCTCAGAGGGGCTATACTTGGACCCTGTGAAACAACCCTGTCCCTCTGAGGGACAAGATTGAGTGCCGTCTCCATAACCACAAAACACATGCACCCTCCAGAACCCTGCTGAGAGAGCTGATCCAGTGTTCAGGGATCAGGATGAACACAGACCGCTCCTCCAACTATATGATTGACCCTCTTTTCCAGAACCCGCTAATAGACCTTACCAGGGAGGCCTAAGAGTTTGATTCCTCTGTAGTTGCAACAGGCCCTCCGGTCCCGCATTTTAAATAGGGGGACCACCATCCCAGTCTGCGAATCCAGTGAGAGTTTTTTTTCACTGATTCTGTTCATAATATTTGGTACTATTGGCTTCATCAGGGCATGATCTATGTCTAACTAGAGCAGTTTGCAGCCGAGTGTGAAGCGGGCTGGCTGAGGATCAGTGCCAGTGCCTCCAAATAAGAGGCCATGGTCTTGAGCGGGAAAAGGCTTAGAGTGCCCTCTCTGGATTAGGGAGGAGTATAAGTATATTGGGGTCTTGTTCACGAATCAGCGGAAGATGGAGCTGGAGCGTGACAGGCAAATTGGTGCGGTGTGTGCTGTGAAGTGGGCGATGTACGTCTCCATTGTGGAGAGAGCTGAGCCAAATGGCAAAGCTCTCAATTTACCAGTAGATCTACATTCCTACCCTCATCTATGTTCATGAGCTTTTGGGTCATGACTGAAAGAACGAGATCCCTGCTACAAGCAGCTGAAGTGAGTTTTCTCCGTAGTGTGTTGGGGCTCTCCCTTAGAGATAGGGTGAGGAGCTCAGTCATCCGTGGAAGACTCGGAGTAAAGCCGCTGCTCCTCCATGTCAAGAAGAGCCAGCTGAGGTGGCTCAGGCATCTGGTTAGGATGCCCCCTGGATGCCTCCCTGGTGAGGTGTTCCAGGCATGTCCCACTGGAAGGAGACCCAGAACACGCTGGAGGGACTATGTTTCTTGGTTGGCCTGGGAACGCCTTGAGATACCCCCAGAGGAGTTGGCCCATATGGCTGAAGAGAGGGGCGTCTGGGCCTGCCTACTGAAGCTGACAACCCCGGATAACGGGAAGAGGATGGATGGATGGCTGGCTGGCTGGCTGGATGGATGGATGGATGGATGGATGGATGGATGGATGGATGGATGGATGGATGGATGGATGGATGGATGGATGGATGGATGGATGTTCGTTCGTTTGTTTGGACTGAGGTGCACCTCTGGTAAAAATGTCATTAAAATCCGATCATAACTTTTCCAGTTATCCTTTACACAGACAGACAAACACACAAACGCGATTAAAAACATAACCTCCTTGGCAGAGGTAATGGCACCGACAGAATGTTTAGGCCATTCAAAATAACAGAAAAGTATAAAACAGCAGACAGCGAGAATGAAACATTTAAATGTTAGTTTTTCTGACAATCGATCATTAACAGAAATATATTTCAAACAGCTGGTGATGGATGTTATAATCTGTGAATTTAATCATTTTCACATATAGTGCAGATAACGAGTCTAAATTTAACAGTTGAGTGAGAAAGAAAATGATTTAAGAGATTTGACTGCAGCATTTGTGTAAGTACAAGACAGTGGGTCTGAGTATTTCAGAGGCTGCCGGTATACTAGGATTTGTAGACATAGTTCTGGATCTTTCAGGAGTTATGGGTTGGGATGAAAGTACATTGTTGATCTTTGAGAAGAATTTGTCATATGGACTTTAAAGCAGATTAGTTACTACAGCAGAAGTCCAAGCCAGTTGACAAAGCCCCATTAAGGTGGAGTGGAGATGTAGCAACATGAGTTGGTCTGGGGTTGGATGGCGGCTTAGGGAATATTGGCTATGTCCAGGTGGACATTGCAGTGATCCGATGTACCATGTTTGAACATTTCAGGCTCTTATTAGTCGTGGGAAAGTATGGGTGATGTTTTAATTGCAAACATTGTTCTTCATTTTACATTGTTCTTCATTTTAAGAACAGAGTGTTATTTAGTAGGGCTGCAGGTTTGAAAAGAAGTGTTACTGACCATATCTGTTCCTTTTTCTCAAGTCTTCTTGAGTGTGATGATGACATGGCATTTCCCATGGCCTCTAGAATTTACAGATCTATATCGGGTTTAACATCTTCAGGGTGTGGTGGAAGAGGAGATTGTAATATAGCTTAAGAATATGCATCATGCAGTTGCATGTTCCTAGGTTTGGTTCAGTTCTTTCCTGTGTCACATGTTTAGCTAGATAATTTCACTGCTGCATGGTGACAGTAGGGGGAAAAAAGCTGGTAATGAAAGGAGGTTGTGAGTACCATATAAACAGCATTAGTGGTATTTTGTGTGTTTTTTTTTTTTTCTGTCGGCTGCGTCCTAACCCGTAGGTCAAAAACATAAACAACAACAATAACAACAAAGAAAAAGAAAAATGCTATTTAAAAATATTTTTTTTAAAGGCTGAATCCATTGTCAATAGATCTGTCCAGTCACCCAACATTACTGTTCATCACATGGTCTCAGCATTGATGTTTTTTGGGTTTTTGTATGTATTGATTTTGATTTTAGTCTCTCTATTTTTTGGGGAAAAACTTAGCTTACTTGATGTTTACATAAGTTCTGCAATCACAGACAGACAAAAAAAGTCTTGCTCCAGGGCATAATGGTGCTTTGATAATTGAAGCAAGTCAGTTAGAGCTCTCATAGTGCAGACAGGCTGTTTTCACTTGGACTAGATTTACTGCAGTCATTCCTAAGCACAAAGCCTTACTGCCGAGTGGAAGCAAGAATGATTGCAGTAGAAGAAATTACTGAAGGGTTAATAAAAGGGCTATATATGGTAATAAAATACATAACTTTTGGATAATCCCCACAGTTATGAACTTACTTTTGCATCAGTTTTTTTTTATGACACATTCAAAGAAATTCTGTTGCCTGTTTATCATATTAACACTTAGACCAAATTACAGAACCTCATAAAACACTTGCCTGGTAATATATATCTAACTATTCTCAGTATCAGGGGTATTTTTACGCAGTTTCTAATGAAAGATAATCATTGCAGTGCCTCTTGACTTGGAGTCTCTTACCTGTTTACCGTGACAAATGTTGACTTTGACCTCTCTTTGACTGTATGATGTAAAAAAATTGTACTTTATCATCAGGCAAATTACTGCACAATAGGAAAAAAAGGTTACTAAATGCAAAGACCCTATCAAAGACTGCTTAACTTTGCTCACACTTACTTATTTCCTTATAAATCCTAATTAATGTGGCAGTATGGAAGGGATGACTGAGGGAAATGTACCAAAATGATGTCTTTCATTTTAGAAATGACACTGCTGTGAAAGGAAGTGTTAAGATTTTGATGGGCTCTTCTAACAGCTTTAACGCTTTGGATCATTTATGTCAGCCTTCCACCTTCATAAAAAAGTTTATTTGACCCAAATGCTTTCCTTTGAAAGCCACGTTGTCAGCACTGAACAGAAAGTAGACATATACAGTAAAAGTTAGGTATAATGAGATGGTTTCATCTTAATCTCACTCCTCTGTAAAGTTTTATTAGTGATATACTCATCAACACATTTTTAGTCATTCAATCTTAAGTGTTTGTAGAGTCTCAAATCGGAATACTTGCATTTTCTGTCACACAGACCTGTATTTTACATTCTAGAAATGCACTCCATTGATAAATCAATTCATGTAAAATGACTGAAACTTCAGTAGCTCTTTGGAAGTTTTAGGCTTTTGAAGTGTCAAAATAGCTTCCCTCTGGTTGCAACTGTTTCTGCAATGCCGCAGTGGGAGAGTAAGGGCCTCAGGCAAAATGCACTGAAGCATATGTGTGAAACAGTCAATAATTATAATCTCTACATCACCCAATGGTCTCTTGCATTTATAGCCTTTTCATGTATATTTATGTGGACATGCACTTTGAGGATGTCCCATCTGCTTCCCCAATTGCAGGATGTGGAGACTATTCCAGTTTTGATCAGGGAAGATGAGACCTGCACAATTTTGTGATTTCAATTGCCACTGTTTATTATTTAATTCCAAAATTGAGCTGCTTAAAGTTGCTGCACATTAGCTTGTTAGCTTGACTCTAATATTCTTTTTACAAGAACTTTAGTTTCTCCATTTGTGGAGTTTCTTTTTTCTCATGTGTTTTGCTTCTGGTCTTCAATGCAGAGAAAACAGTGTAATTTATAAATTTCTTTTTACTTTTTGGATAAAGCAACCATATAAAGTTGACTTTTTGCACCTGGGAGCAGCTAATTAACACCTCTAAAGCTAAATAATACCTCAACTACTTCTGTAAGTACCATCTGAGTTGAAAAGGAGGTGCCTGAGATCTAGAGTGGGAGCAAGGAGACGAGAGATGAACAAGAAATTTAAGAGATCTTTCCCATCAAACATCATGGGCAATGTGAGATCTTTTGGAAAAGTTAGAAGAACTCGAAGCCCTAGCAAGGACGTAGCCCGAATATTGACAATGCATGTGTTTTTTGTGTTTTGCTGAGATTTGGCTGCAGCATAATATCTCAGACTCTAGTGTCTCTCTACCAGACTTACGATTAGACAGAGACTGGATAACTCAAAAGAGATGGGTTGACAGTGCTTTTGAACAACAGATGGTGTCATCAAGGACATCTTACTGTGAAGATTTGTCACTGCAGGCAAGAAATTGAACTGTTGGCAGTTAGTTTTCAGCCATATTATTTGCCTAAACAGTTTACCAGTATTCTGTTACTAACCATTTGCATTACACCATCTGCTGTTGCCGACACTGCATGTGACATAATCAGCTCTGTTGCTAAGCTCCAGGTAAAAACAGCCAAAATGCATTTGTGGCAATAACTGGTGATTTTAATGATGCCTCACCCTCTGTTACTCTGCCAACATTCCATGCAAATGTCAAAGACTCATATATATATATCTAAACTACCTCTTTTTGGAAAATCAGATCACTAACTGGATTTTCTCTGCTCAGAGTATAAGCCACTTTTGTAATAGACAGCTGGAATTAAAAATAACTCTAAGAGGATGGTTACAGAGGGTTTAAAAGGCCCTGTAAGGTTGTTTTGAGGCTACAGACTGGGTTACACTGTGTCAGCTACATGGAGAGGACATCAATCCGATGACCGAGTCTGTGACTGACTACATAAACTTCTGTTTCTTCTTTGATAGCGCAATTCCTGCTAGAACAGTGTAATGCTTCCCAAATAATAAACAATGGATCACAAGTAATCGAAGCAATTGCTCAACAAGAAAAAGCAATCCTTTAAAAGAAGGGAGAAAGGGAAGTAATGAGGAGTATACAAAAGCACCTTAAGGTCAAGATAACAGAAAGCAAGGAAGTATACAGGAAGGGACTGGAAAGTAAACATCAGCAGAACAATATCAGAGATGTTTGGTCAGGGATGGAGAAGATCACAGGCTGAATACACTGAATACATTCTTCAGCAGGTTCAGTTCAGGAACAAGCTCAGTATCCTTCTCTCTTGCCCACAGTCAAATGGACATCCTGCCCTCCTCTGCCATTGACTCTCCTGCTTCTATGAACGTCTATGAACCTGACATCCCATATCATGAAGGTCCTAGAGTGATTTCTGTTTTTGTATCTCATCTACTTTACTTTGAAAAGTAGATGATTAGAGATTTCAGAAGAAACAGGAACGAGCTCAATCCTGTTTACATCATGGGAGAGGAAGCTGAAATGGCGGAAGAGTATAAATACATTGGTGTTCACCTGGACAACAAACTTGACTGGAGACCCAACTGTAAAGCCGTCTACAAGAAAGGACAGTAGACTGTAGTTCGTAAGGTATTTTTGGCATTTGCAAAAATATGCTACATATCTTGTATAAGTCTGTTATGAAGAGTGTGATCTCTTCTTCTATCATCTGATGGAGTAACGGCATCAGAGCAAATTACTTAAAATAAGCTCAAAAAGCCAATTAAGAAGGTTGGCTCTGTTTTAGGAATTCTAGAACCTTTAGAGATTATTTCACAAAGTATTCTTTGTAAATTGAAGAAGATTATGGACAACAGTAAGCATCCTCTTCAGAACTTTTTTCAAACAACAAAGTGTCTTCAGTTAGAGGCTTCTCCAGATCTGGTGCAAGACAGGCCAGTGCAAAACATCCTTCCTGCCTATGAGCTATCAACATCTACAAAAAAATCCTATCATTTACTGCAACATTTAATTTTAATTGGGTATTAAAAAAGTGTTTTTGAATTGAATACATTGAATTGAAATACATTTTTAATTTGAGGAACATCTCAATGAAAGAAGAGTGGTTGGATGTAAAATGTTGCAAGCTTTTAGCTGCAATTTATTTAAACTTTGCTTCCGAATAACATATTTGATCTCTTGAAACAATTTAAAACTTTGTAATAACAGAACTTTTTAGATTTTATCCTGCTCCAAACACAGCTTAATTGCATAGGTTACTGACTGGATGCAACTACATGTAGAGGATTTAAAGAAAGCTTGAGATTCAAGCATGTTGGACCTGGAACACGTTTCATGGTTGCAGGACATCACCCGGGTAGAAAAACATAGGTGTTTCATTCTGTTTGGGAGGTTTTACAAATTTGGAGTTTACTTTGGGAGAAAAACGAGACATTTTAAGTCCAATGGAAGTTTCCAGTCAAAAGTATTCTCTCATATAGGTTAATTATTCCATTGTTTACCCATAATTGTCTTTATGTTTTGATTTGTCCTGAACTTTATAGACTTTTGTATTACAGTCCCTGCTGACAGCCCAGAGTATATGTATAGGCAGTGCTGGAGGCCAAATCAAATATTTGAATGGCTATGTTCTATTGACTTAGTTAAATTACCTTAAGGTGGCTTTTGTATCAAGCCATCAAGTGAATGAGTGTGCATGCATGTACTTATACATAATCAATGCATTATCTTTCTGCATGTTCTGAACTTTGTGGAAAATGGGAACATTTTATTATACTCTTAATTTAATGACGTCTCACTGCTGTTAGCTTTCAGACATTTCAGAGAAATGTCAGAAAGCTAGTTCCAACATAAGTGCAAATTATCAATGGACAATCACAAATATGCATTAAAAAAACATTTTCTAAGCTGATACATGAGTTAAGATATTTGGTTACAGATGCTATCACACATGAAAGGGAAGATATCCTGGAGAAAAGGTGTAAAAGATGATGAAAGGCCCTTTTTGGGAGTCCTCAGAACTCACCTGAAAGCTGTAAAAAATGCATGCTGTGATTATTTGAAAGTAAAGGTTAATGGTCCAAGACAGAGAATACTATTTACTAACTGGTGGGGTGTAGGCTTAGATTTTTATTATTTATTTATTTATTTATTCCTTATATATTTTTTTCGTGTTTCCTGGCTGAGCTTAAGGTCAAGGTAATATTAATATTCAGTGTCTTTGTGTTAAAGACATTCACCTTTTTTAAGAATTTTGATATTCAACTAAAGGTCATCTTGTGGAATCTTCAATATTTTCCATTGCTGTTAGTGGGCTTATATCTGTTTGCTTTAATTTTTTTAAAATATCAATGTCTGCTTCTATTAACTTATATCAACAGCTCATACAAACAAAAGATATATATGAACCTTAGAGAAGGTAAAATTGGGGACAAAAGGGTCAGTATGAACATGTATCTATATGTAAGCCATTTTTTTTTTTCTTAAAGGGGAAGCAAGTTTTGTTGTGATAAAGAGCAAATACTCCTATTTTGTTTTAAAATATTTATTGTTTAAAATTGGGACTCTTGTGACATTTGTACCACATTTTTATCATTTAACTGGAGGAAGAGAAATCAATATCAGCCTAAAGAATTGGCCGATGGGCTGCACCTATCAGGGAATGGGTAGGCAGACAGGAAAATAATCGGTATTGGCATCAGCCTTAATAAAACTGTATCAGTCAATCTCTTGTTCTATGTGCACCAGCGGACCAGCTGATCCACCTCTACCCAACCATCTCCCCTCAGTAGATGGATATTACCTGAACCTCTGAACTTCAACCTGTAAACTGTTAAAATCTTAATTATCAATATCTGGTAGCAAGGACTGTATGTGTACTCAATAAGAAGCAAGCATTCCAGTACCCCATGTTAGCTGAGCTCCGTTGTTACTGTATCCAATTTATTTCAGAACCATTAATAAGATGACAGAGGTGCTGTCACTCTCTCTCCTTCTCATCAGAGTGGATTTTTATAATCAAAGCAATCAATCAGTGCTGGTAATCAAGCTCTGTTCTGTATGTCAAAAGAATTCTTAACCTATTCTTTTTTTAACTGTGCCATGACAGAACGCCTGTAGTAAATTGGCAGAACATCACATTATGATTAGGACATGCTAAATCTGTGGCACCTCAGAGCAAAATAATAAGTTGTCTGAGCACTATATCAGATTTAGACAGATTAAGATTTGAGATTAATGAAGTAGCTTTTAATCAAAGGCCGTCTGTGCCTTGAAGAAGTCGAAACACCGTAGGGCAAAACTTAAAATGGACAAAATCATTCTAGAGTGCAACATAAACCAGAGCCTGTTACAATTAACATTCATTTACTCCTTTGTTTTGGATGGTTAAAATATTGTGTGATCTTTGCTGCTAAGTTTCCCTGTTTAACTTTTACAGTGTATGCAAATGAAAATCCACCTTAATACCAGGCTCACTGATTTAGAGTCTGTGTGCAGCATTCAAGAATAGGTTATGGTTTCACAATTTGACTTTTTGTGGCCAATTTCCCGTCTACCAGTTTAAAGGAGCTGTCAGTTATATTGAGGTGTTCCCTTTTTCTATATATAAAGGCCAACAGACACCAGTGTTCTGTCAGATGAGCATACCCCGTCAGACCAGCATACCCATAGTCAAAACCCGTTTATCCCTTTAGTTTGTATGAAAAATAAACTTGAAACTACCTCAACGGGCATGTATCCCTTTAGTCATGTACAAAAAAAACTATTTAATTACTTACTTTTTGGTGTTTTTTTTGTTTTTTAAGCATATGGCAATCTGACCTTAAATTGTTTTTCTTGTACATCACTAAATGGATACACGTTTGTTGAGGTAGACTAAAGTGTATCTAAAAATAAATAAATAAATAAAAAAAATAATAAAAAACTAAAGAGATAAACGCAAATCTAAAATCTTGCGCATGTGGCTGAACTTTAAAAAAAAAAGAAATTATCCAGAGAGCTGTTCTAAGCGAAATTTCTTTTTGTTTTACATTTGTGTAAACAAAATGACAAATAAATCTGTCTAAGTCTAAATCACGTATATGGTGTATGACTGGTTATGCTGGCCGGACAGAACACCGGCAGTGTCAGACACACATCCAAAAATATTTACCCTGTTTTTACTTATACATTGTTTGTTCAGCTGGTTGGTGGCCAGATGCCTCAAGGCTTTGTGCCATCCATTCTTTTTCAATTTGTGTCAACAACTCTGACTATAATTATCCATTACACATGTGGATTTATGTCTTAGTAACCTTTTGCTTGGACGGACCAATTTGTTAGGTTGTTTTAACCCATGTTTAGTATGTACCATAGGGTAGCAGAATGTTTTTTGTCTTTTTTTGCGTTTTTACGGCACTAGTGGCTCATTTTTTTGACAGTAGATTGACAGTAAAGGGGGTATGAGAAAGGGGGAGAGATATGAGGCAAAGGACCATAGGTCGGATTTCAACCCTGGTCGGCCACGTCGAGGACTAAAGGGCAGATTATACTTCTGCAACTGCACACATCAAATGTTGCTTGGGTCTGGTCACAAATCAGTTTTTGCTGGTATGCTTCTGCATCGTCGGTCTGAAATTACTAGGGACGCACAACAGTTTCCCACCAAATGTCTGCACACACGCAGACAACCTGGTTTTTGCGTATAAACCAGCCGTTAGATACATCGGTTATTAATCGCTCTTGACTTTTATTCTATATGTATGTACATGCATGTACAACTATTAGCAAAATAATATTGCTTGAAAATGAAGCGCAGCTGTTGCTTGAAAATAATATGTTGACATACTGGAGACTCAGAATGGAAATATCAGTTCAGAAGAAGGTAGAAATTAATGCTCCTAACCATCCACCCTGAGATCCTCATCAGGGGCAGATACTGACGACCGACAAGATGATCTTTGCCGTAACATACAATTATATTATTGCACCAGAATTTGTTTTTTTTTCAGAAGTCAACCAGTCCGCACAAGAGTTTGGCTGGAGCCCAAACAAGACCACTTAATCAGAGCGCACTAGTTTGGTGCACATTTGGGTCCGATTATGCTTTCACACTGACCCAAACGGAATCAAATTTAGGTTGATATAAATTTCGATCAACCTAAAGCCACAGGTGTTAAAACACCCTAAGAGCTCCCAAATGGTTTCAATTATATCAAACAGACATCTTTTCCTAATAATAATCAGTTTTAGCAACCTGATAAAGCATCTTTTATAAAGTAAACTTAACATAGCAAAACACTGTGGATTAAATAGCACATAACAATCAAATGAGTCTTAAGGGTATCATGATACTTGATGAGAGAGATTGCTTGAATTTCTTGTTCCTCTGCTCTCCTTGTTCCTGCTCTTCATGCCTGGCGCCCCCCTTTCAACTCTGCTGGTACCTGCAGAAGTGGTTGATGTATTATTTTAGCTTTAGAGATGTTAATTGGCTGCTCCCGCATGTAAATTGACTTTAAATTTTAAAGTCAATTTACAGTTTTTTTTTTCTCCTATGAGGATACTCATGAGAATTTAACATGTGTGTATGCACATTAAGTGGATGTAGCATTAGCAACATTAGCAGTTATCCATGGTTGGTTTACTGTCATTCTGCATTGTCCTGCAAAATAGGTTTAAAGCTACATAAGCAGCAATATTTACTGACTCCCTGCAGTTGAGCCTGTGAGTTTTGGAGTCATTCCTTTTGTTGTAATAGAGCTGGGATCGGTGATAATAAGGTGGTCTAATGTTAGCACCCTTTCGATATTGATGTCGCTACAGGAGTAGGATCAAAATTGTGCCATGTGCAGAGCTTAGGATTTGCACCACAGGCCTACATGAAAAAACAAAACAAAAAAAACAACATCCACTTTCACACTCTAGATTTTTCAGGCAGGTTTTAATTGAATCCCAATTCAGACAAACACGTTTCTACATTAAAATAGTAAGATTTCATAGGACGATAAAAAAAAAAAACAATATATATATAAAACACTATATTGTTGCCTGTACTGTACATCATTATCAGCCTGGTAATTTAACTATGAAAATGTAACTATGAACTCAACAGGAATAAGGTTAATACCTCCTATAAGCAGCTTTTAGTCAAACCAAAGGAAAGATCTGTAACTTTAGCTACAGACAAATACCAAATGTTTGGTGATACATTTAAGGACAGCATGTTGTGTATGAATTATTTAGATTACATTGTCTATTGTTGATTATGAAAAACAAAGAAATATGCATGTTTAGAAAATATAATGTATTCGCTTAAAGTGGGTGTTTTCCTGAAGGAATGGCTCCCCTTTTTCCTGATAAGAAAGCATATCTGATCTCTTTCTAACTGGTGTTTACTCTGCCTTTTCTTGCAGCTTCTGTCAGCAGCATGGGACAGCATCTAGGAAAGAGGGAGCCTCACACAGACACCATGGTAAGAAATCCACTTGTAAATATTCACACCTACTCCAGTCAGTATCTTTTATAGAGTGAAAAACAATACTGAAAAATATACTCTGCAGTTGTTGTGTAAGCAAGATCCCGTCAATAATTTGAGTGTGACAATAAGCATTTGAAGGCTCATTTGAACCCTTATCAGTGTGAGTTCTGGCTTTTATCTGCAGGACTTTGAACCAAGGTGCTGCCATGCTGTCAGTCTCCTTTGCTCCTGCTGTTTTTTTACTGTTACCAGGCTTTCAGTGGGACTTTTCCCCATGTCAGACTGTGACAGGAATCCACATTAAGAAAGCATCGGTGTCTATTTAGGTAGTGTTTCTCTGCAGAACCAATGTGTCGTTCTTACCAAGGATGCAAGGTCCTTCCTAAACCACCCATATGTTCCTCCGTACATCTCTCAACCCCAGGGCTCGAAACGCTTTTGTGATAATCACAATGCCAGAGGCAGCACTTTACTCTCCTCTTACGATTGTATTAAGAGGCGGTAAACCATGAATAATACGTTGACTCATTCTTCATTTCTAGGGTTTTCGTGTTTTCAGAGAGGAGAGAGGGGATGACGTCAAACTCCCCCGCCATATTTAACAGCTTTAGGTTTAAAATTTCCAGATTGTGGCACAATACTAGAGTGAAAAGTAAAAAGTATTAATCCCCTTGTGCTATTTAAGGCTTTTCCACATAAAAACCATGAACTTCAATAGGTTTTATTGGGATTTTTCACACAAACAATATAGTTTTTTAATGTAGAATGAAACTTGTCAACAAAGCCTACATTTAGGGTTTCCAAAACCAATAGATTTTTTTTTCTAACTACAGTTTTCTCTTTAGAAACATCTGATGATTATCATGAAGATGTCTTTAGATAGCCCCACCAAGACAGGATGGGCTACCAAGGGAGAGACAAGGGTACCTGGGCTTTACTTTAAGTAGAAACTCAAGTTGTCTAAGTCTACTTGATTTTCAAATAGTTACCTGCATGGTGTGCAGCTTTCATACAGATGCTTAAAGCCATTTTTTGAAGACCATTGAGTCCCAAGACATTTATATTCCATACATCAATAGAAAAGTGAAAGTATGTCCAGGCTTGATCTATTCATCTAGCCTTCCCCTAGTGCAGGGGTCGGCAACACAAACTGTTCAAAGAGCCATATTGGACCAAAAAAACAAATCTGTCTTGAGAGGCAAAAAAGTAAAAGTCTTATATAAGCCTCGTATGGCAGCACAGGCTCTAAAAGTATTAGCCCACTATTAAAAAAGGTCTACATGGGTTTTAATATATAATAAGCATTCCTGATTAAGTGTTTATCCTGGAGCAAATGTCACATCATGTGACTACTGTGCTGTACAATATTTGGTGCTTTAAGTTAAAATTCCATTACACTATCAATATGTTAGGTTTTGTTGCATTGATGAAATTATAGAAACACAATAAAAGAATCTGATTTTTATTGTTAGTTTTTATTTGGAGGAATTTGGGGGGAAAATGAAAGTTCAGACACCTGCATAAGAGCGCTATCTGTTCAATCTGTGAATGCTTTTCGATGTTTGCACCAAAACTAGCAGCAACATAAATCTATCTTTGCACTCCTGTAATTTATCCAGAAGTTCTGCAATCGCACTTTTTCTCTCACTCCCATCTTTGTGGTCGGCTGCATATTCAGCATGCCTTACCTGGGAAGGCCTTTCCAAATGACTATTATTGGACAACTTCAAAGCAAACATGCAGGCAATCCCTCCACATCTGTATTGAAAGGAAATAATTGGGTCCATTCTTCTTTGAATCCTCTGTTCTCATCAGCTATCTTCCTTTTTTTTTTCCTTTGGGATCCATGGCCCAAGACACACCCGCCGGTTTGTTTACAACAGCCACCTGCCTGGCATCACGCCGCGCTGAAACGTGTTGCAGGCTATGATACAAATCTTCGTTGACAGAATTGAATATTTTACATGTATTTATTGTATACATTTTTACAGCACTAGAAATAATGAATCTTTATTTGACCATAGGCATAGGGCTGAGTATTTGCGCCAAAGTCCTGAATCGATTCGAATTTGATTCATACAGTTCTAAATCTATTAATTTTGATTCGATCTGTTTTAACAATGATGAAAGTGGTTCAACTGTGTTTCAAAATACTCATGTATTTTGTTTTTTCCTGTCACATTAAACACAAAGTGCAAACTTGTAAATCAGACAGTTTAAAAATGAGATGTGAACAAAACTGTCTCATAAGTGCAAACTTGTTTGTGAAAAAGTGAAGCTTCACTTGAGCAAACAGACGTAACACAGCAGACATGCATGAGCTGCATCATCTTCAACGCACAAACCATATGTGCAGCGTTGTTTGTAACTACTAAAGGGTGTTTTCTGGTCAGCCCCCATTTGTTAATGTCTTCATTCAACCTATTGGCTATATTTGCAGCTATCTGGCTTGAAGTAATCTTGAAGTAATCAAACAATCAAACAAAAAAAATCCATCTTTTTCCATTTTTATACATTTCTGAAAAAGCTCCAGGGAGTTGCCGGGTTGCCGACCCCTGCCCTAAAGGAAAATCTGAGGGGTACTGTAACTCTTGGATGTGTCTAATGCACAGGCTATAGTTGTAATCTTATCTTCTGTAAATGTAGGAAAGATTGTGTCAGTGCAAAAAGCTCAATTAGACTGCAAATGAGATTGAGTTTTGAATAGACACACGTGATTCGGAGTTGTGTCACCCGTTTCATTTTTTAGCTCAATTTTGTCACTTAAAAGGAAAAGAACAAACAAATTTGCCCCCTTAGTTTATGAAAGTTTCAAATTTACATAAAACTTAACTTACTGATGTGATTAAAGGCTGTTGTATTTTGAAGTTCAAAGAAAATATACAATCTGTAGTCAATTGTAAATAGTTATTTTACTCTTATAATCAAAATATTAACTTAAAAACTCAGATTTCCAAATCCATATTCTTTTTTTTAAGTAAATGGTAAAAAAAAAACATAAATCTGACCTAATTAAGCCCTGCCTACTTTTGCTCTAAGCCATATTCTTGTCAGAATAATTGTAGACAAACCAGTTAGATTTAATTTTAGAAAATGTCTTTGCTGATCTAAAAGTAGATTCAGCCGTGGCCATTTTGATAAATGGCTTTGATGGGTCTTGTGTTCAGAATCACCCCACATCCACTTTTTTTGGAATGCCAGATTTTATCCTTATATAGCAAAATACCCAATTCTTGTAATTTTTTTAGCAAAGCTTCCCTCTAAGAAGGAAGCTAAGGGTTGTTATTGGAAACTTAAAAAGGTCTGAATATTTTGCAATGCTCTGCATATCTGCCTGCATTAAGATGCAGGGTGAAAATACGAGAAACCGTCTCCAACACACTTTGATGATTCAGCTTCTTCAAGTGCTGTCGTGTTGAACCGCTGCAAACTTTTTTAGGAAAACATTGGCTTAATGAAGTTTGAGCAAAAGATTCAGCATCCAACTTGTAATTGAAACTGGTTGTCATAGCAACGCCTGAAATACAATGCATCTCCATGGTGGGTCAGGTGGGTCACTTTGATAAATATTAGATATACTCGCTCTAGTAGAAGAATATTAATTGGACAGAGTAAATAAATTATTCCTTGATGCTGTCTGAGATCAAGGCTTCGTTGCAGGCCAGTAAGTTGAAAAAAACTCCTGCAACCAAAGGCATTACTCCATTTAAAGGCTAAAAGCATCAATTTTAGTGGTGCTGTTTGTTTTTTGCTTTTCTATTTGCTAGTTTTTTTTTGTCTTGCGTTATACAATACATGCATTGTCAATGTGATATATTCAGCTCATTTTACAGGATCCTGTCTGTAGAGGACATGCAGCTGATGAATAGCTAATACTCTATTATTTTAGCCTGACACAGAGTATGTCCACCACACTCCCCTCCTTTCAGCGACATGACGCAGTGGTATGTAGCGTCTAAACTTGTTTTAAGTCTTTTTGCTTTTTTTCTGAAAAGTAAGACTGCCGATTCAGCAAATAACTGGACATGTGGGCGAAGTCTGGGATGTCTTACAGCTGGCAATCTAAAATCTGTGTAAAACAAGTTAGCAGGAAAATTATACAGGTCCTACACTCCAACAAGATAACTTTTTGCCAAGTAGTGCTGTTTTAACTCCACATCTAAATGTTCAACATATTTAAACAATGTTGATGGGCAGATTTTGTATTATTACAGCACACACAGGTGGTGTTTATGCCTTCCATGGTAGTGTAAACAGACAGAGGTCACATTACTGCTCATCCTCTATATTATATTCCCATAACTAACATGCATTTATGAGCATGAACCAAGGATGGAGTCAATCAATGTAAGGATACAAAACCATTTTGACTGCTTAAAACAAAAAAAATGTTTGAGAGAACATGAGTGTTACATATTATGAGGTATGTCTCTAGGCTAATAGTAGTAAGGCTGTCTTTTTGAAAAACATGTAACACGGATTAAACATAAGTAGGTGAATGATGAGTTCACGGTTTAAGGCAGGAAATATAGCTGTGACGAAAACAAGAGCTGCCAAACCAAAATAAACATGACCCAGCAGGGGGAAATATGTGTAGCTGCTGCACATCTGCTTTGTCAGAACTGATTAATTTATCTTTGAAAGAGGAACAGAGCGTAAGTAGTTGTTTTCACATGGCACATGATGCTATTCTGTTAGTTACTGTGATTGGCTAAAACCAAACTTTAGTAGGCAGGCACTATGTGTTACTTTCGCCCAATCAGCTCAGAAGGTTCTGGTGAATGTCCCTCCTTTACCTGAACAGATTTGATTAGAGCAGTCATTGATTAATAACACATAGAACACCTGGGTGTTATCTGGCTCTCTAGGTTACCAATGCATGACAGGATTCTAAACACATTGAGTTCGAATTGCTGCATAGCACATTTTTCACAGAGTGACTTAGAAAATCATCTTTATAGGCTCTGAAAATGCTCTGATCAGAGCATGTGAGCGGAGCGGAGCGTGGAGCGAGCGGTGGGGCGGAAGAAATATGGTGGAGCACAGAGCGGATTTCAATTCAAAGGCCGGAGCGAGGATTTCGATCTGCTGCAGTTCGCTCCGAACGACATAAATTAAAAATATTGGATAATAAAATTTGTAAAATAACATAACATTTATTTGATTTAATTGTAAAATTTTTCGACAACTACTAATTAAATAGGAAACGCTGGGAAACATGAATGGAGCGTGGCGTTACGTTCACAGCTAGGAATCGGTGCGCTAATTTAACAGCCAGTTAAATAAAACAATACATATGTATCAGTCACATCATTAAATCAAACACCGCATGTTCCAGGGCCCTGTCATAATCACATGAAGGAAGAATGTCAGAAAATGCCCTTCTCTTTGCCGGAGCGGCAGGAAAATTAAGTTGAGTGCACAGCGGATTTTGACTGGAGCGTCCTGGCGCAACTTTAAGCGGTGGAGCGATTGAGCAAACATCCTCCTTAGTGGGGAGCGGGAATTGCACGCCGCTCCACTCCGTTCAAAAGCTCTGGCTCTGATAAATATTATCTATGTTGTTCATAAAAGCTGCATGACTTATGTGAAATATTAACATACAGGTGCTGGTCATAAAATTAGAATATCATGAAAAAGTAGATTGATTTCAGTAATTCCATTTAAAAAGTGAAACTTGTATATTATATTCATACATTACATACAAACTCATATATTTCAGATGTTTATTTTGTTTAATTTTGATGATTACAAATGACAACAAATGAAAATCTCAAATTCATCATATCAGAAAATTAGAATATTGTGAAAAGGTTCAAAATTGATGGCCCCTGGTGCCACACTCTAATCAGCTAATTAACTCAAACCACCTGCAAAAGCCTTTAAATGGTCTTTCAGTCTAGTTCTATAGGCTACACAATCATGGGGAAGACTGCTGACTTGACAGTTGTCCAAAAGACGACCATCGACACCTTGCACAAGGAGGGCAAGACACAAAAGGTCATCGCTAAAGAGGCTGGCTGTTCACAGAGCTCAGTGTCCAAGCACATTAATAGAGAGGCGAAGGGAAGGAAAAGATGTGGTCGAAAAAAGTGTACAAGCAAGAGAGATAACCGCACCCTGGAGAGGATTGTGAAACAAAACCCATTCAAAAATGTGGGGGAGATTCACAAAGAGTGGACTGCAGCTGGAGTGAGTGCTTCAAGAACCACCACACACAGACGTATGAAAGACATGGGTTTCTGCTGTCGCATTCCTTGTGTCAAGCCACTCTTGAACCACAGACAGCGTCAGAAGCGTCTTGCCTGGGCTAAAGAGAAACAGGACTGGACTGCTGGTGAGTGGTCCAAAGTCATGTTCTCTGATGAAAGTAAATTTTGCATTTCCTTTGGAAATCAAGGTCCCAGAGTCTGGAGGAAAAGAAGAGAGGCACTTCATCCACGTTGCTTGAAGTCCAGTGTAAAGTTTCCACAGTCAGTGATGGTTTGGGGTGCCATGTCATCTGCTGGTGTTGGTCCATTGTGTTTTCTGAGGTCCAGGGTCAACGCAGCCACATACCAGGAAGTTTTAGAGCACTTCATGCTTCCTGCAGCTGACCAACTTTTTGGAGATGCAGATTTCATTTTCCAACAGGACTTGGCACCTGCACACAGTGCCAAAGCTACCAGTACCTGGTTGAAGGACCATGGTATCCCTGTTCTTAATTGGCCAGCAAACTCTCCTGACCTTAACCCCATAGAAAATCTATGGGGTATTGTGAAGAAGAAGATGCAATACACCAGACCCAACAATTCAGAAGAGCTAAAAGCCACTATTAGAGCAACCTGGGCTATCATAACACCTGAGCAGTGCCACAGACTGATCGACTCCATGCCACGCCGCATTGCTGCAGTAATACAGGCCAAAGGAGGCCCAACTAAATACTGAGTGCTGTACATGCTCATACTTTTCATGTTCATACTTTTCAGTTGGCCAACATTTCTATAAATCCTTTGTTTTTATTGGTCTTCAGTAATATTCTAATTTTCTGATATGATGAATTTGAGATTTTCATTTGTTGTCATTTGTAATCATCAAAATTAAACAAAATAAACATCTGAAATATATGAGTTTGTATGTAATGTATGAATATAATATACAAGTTTCACTTTTTAAATGGAATTACTGAAATCAATCTACTTTTTCATGATATTCTAATTTTATGACCAGCACCTGTATATACAACATTTTCAGCAGCCTTACCTTGATGTAATCTTATAATCTTGGACTTCTGTTAAATCTGTATTAACTGAACACGGCATGTTTAAAATCTACACTACACTTTATAATACATACATATATATCCACTTTATGGGGAGTGAGGGCCTAGTGGTTAGGGCATTGCGCTTGGGTCCAAGAGGTTCTGAGTTCAAGCCCCACTCCCACAGACTGCCACTCTGACAATCACACGCTGCTCCCCGGCTGCCGCACAATGTCAGCCCACTGCTCCCCGAGGGGATGGGTTGAATGCAGAGTTCATTTCGTTCATTTCTACTTGTAATAATTTAATGACAAAAAAAGTTTTTCTAATTCTTTTCTTCTATAATTTCTCAATAAGACTCCAGACTTTTTAAGATAATCATGAAGTTATCAGCCTCACAATCGACTGAGGTTGCACTTGACTTAAAGTATCTGTTTGTGCTGGAGTTATGTCAAAACATTTTTACGGTCTTCCTGGAGTTTTTTTCAAAATAACATTACATTTGATGGGTTTGATCAGCAATTCTGGGGCTAAAATCTGGTTTGAACAGGTTGCATGACTTAAGCTTACACAATGAGCCAGTAAGGGCTGCAACACAAAAAGAAAAGCAGTTTTTTTCAGGTAAAGAAGCGTTTGCAGTTGCTGTTGAAATCGCGGTAGACCTCAGAAACCTGCAGACTAGCAGGGTGGTTTGGTGTTTGGCTCGCTGCCTGGCTGACACATCGATCATGCAGGGAAGAGGAGAGCCTAAACCAGCAGGGAGCCTGATGGCTCAGCTCACATATGATTTGTTTCTTTCGCCTGCCAAACACACTCCAGAGGGAGAAGAGCAGATCCAATAGAAGTGGATTAATATGTCAAGTGTGGAACTGGTTGGAACAGTGTTAGGTCAGCATGCTGCAGCATATGATCACTTTTCCTTTTGCTTCCTTCTGTTATGATTTATTTTCATTTGTATATTTTCCAGTTTTATTGTTAATTTTGCCCTTAGAGTAATTTTAAAGGTCTTCCTTGAGAGCTAGTTGTCATGGTGACATGCAAACAGGAACAAAGCGTGACATGGCAAGACAGGTTTTGGTTAGATGTTATTGTCAAAGTCATGTTCCCTCTTTACATTTCTCTCGTGCTGCACCTCAGCTGTCAAACGTTTCCCTTCAGCTTTCTGGAAAGGTGAAGGCACTTATTTGACAGCCATGAATCCCTTATGGCGTTGCAAGATAATAACAATGAGCCTAAACTTCAATGCTTTTATTTCCCCCCTTCACAGCATTTCATATAACAGTTAATTAATAGTTTTAGGAAATGGTTATTCAAAAGAATAGGTTGAATTTAACACATTCTCTTCAAAATCTATGGCATCCCACAGCATTATTACAGTAATGCACTCATTCGTTTGAAAGTAACACAGATCAAATGTGCTGCAAAGATCCTGTAGAATCCTACAGGTTTCAAAAGCAGTTCCTGTATCTAAGTATTAACTCTCTTTTAACATCTTATTACCCAGCATTTGCGTACATTTGCTACCCAAATCGCTAGAATTAAGCACCCCATATCTTTTTCTCTAAATGAAAGTTGGGCTTTCATGATCAGCTCTGTATTTTCATAAGGCTGCTTCAAGAACAGTAGGTGGGATGATGGCTGATGTGAAATAAAATTCAGGCTGTCAGTAGTATTTTCTTGTCAGCTTGTGTGTGGCAGCTTCCATCCAGTGAATAAGGCTCCGAAGGCCACTCTGTGTTCTGCCCATCGCATAAATTTTAATGACGGGCTGTTTGATGCTTCATGCCAGTGATTAAGGCTGCTCCAGAGTATTCATTAAAGAATGGTGGGCATGTTTTACTCACTAGTAGCACTCAGTGATCATGAATTAATATGCACCCTGCCGCACTTTGGAAAAAATTGGTCATCCAAACCGTTACAAAATAAAACAGGTTATTAATCGAGATAAGAATATATAGCAGACCATGTCTGCAGACTTAACCTGAAAGTAACAAACACAAGAACTAACATTTATCTTTAAGTTCAACATAGGCCGCTCTAGAGCAGCATTTTGATCTATACATATTATTGGAAAATCCTCCAAGAAATATGCATGTCCAGGGAATGGCTGAATGTACAGAGGGTGTGAGGGCTGCTCATTGTCTCAACTGTGATTGAGCGCAACACACTGGCACACAGCGACACAAACATGGCAAGTAGTACAATCCCTGGTTGATACTTTTACGTCAGAGTGGTTGGATCTCTCTCTCTGCTGTCTTCACTAAGATTAATGAAATTAGGGGAAAGAGTGGTAGAATCCCTGGAAGAGATCAGCTTTTTATTGGCTTACAAATGCAGTGGCTGCTCCCACATACGACATTCCTCGTGGGGACCAACAACAAATCACTGAACCAAAACTTCTTGATAAACAAAAATAAATAACTTTCCTGTTTTGTGACCCAGTAACACATAGGGCCGGATCTATCAAAGGTTTGCGTGTATAAAAACGTGAGCTATTTCATTGCGCACGCTAAAAAATGTACAAACTGATCTATCAACAGCGTGCTAAAAGGATTTGGTCTTTAAAACGTGCTAAATAGCGCCTCTTATCTATTTAGTACTTTTTCTGCAATGAATATGCAATATGGGGCGTTTACACGCAAAAGTGCGTCTTGTGGGAGGAGAACATGTAAATATATTAATTTAGCACTCGCAAAGTGATTTATCAAACCTGAAAGCAATTTTGCTAACGGTATCTGACTCTATATTTAACACGTTTCAAAAGAAGGTGCAAATGGTCTGTATGCGTAATTGCGCACACATGGCAGCGGTTATTGTGGCAAGAAGGAGACATCGAAATGAAGCAAGGAGACGCAGAGAACGCATTTTTTCACTCCGTGTGAATATTTTTTGAATGAACGAGGAAACGATCTTCAAAACATATCGTTTATCCAGCATTGCCATTTTGGAGCTATTGGGGGAACTCCGAATGGATTTGGAGCCAGCCACAAGGAGGACCCACGCAATACCAGATATCACAAAACTCCTTGCAACATTGCACTTTTTTGCATCTGGGTCATTCCAGCGTACGGTTGCAGCGAGAGCTGGGATCTCCCAATCTCGTTTTTCAGAAGTGCTGTCCGACGTTCTAAATGCCATGTCGCCCTGACGCCCTACCGGAGAGAACGCCGACCTACCCCCTGCGCCTGTGGAGCAACATGCCAATGCTGCAGGGATGCGTAAGCGCAGTCATCTTATCCACAGTCACTTCTTGTGAGCCATTTGATATGTGCATTTTTCTACATACCAATACAAAACACCTGTTTGTTTTTTTTACTGCAGTGAAGTAGAAATTCAGCCACATACCACCCTAGGGAATAAAGGTTGCCAAAGTTTATATATATATATATATATATGTATATATATATATATATATATATATATATATACATATATATATTTTTTTTTTTTTTGGAGGGGATGGGGGTATCACTGTAAGATTAAAATTTCTTAATGCACTAGTTTGCACAAACTGCAAACTACTTTGCCGCAAACCACAAAACGCGCAAAACCATCATTTAAATAGGGCGTCTCCAACAGTTTTGCACCTTCCACCAGTTACGCAATCACTCTTGTTAAATCACCCGCAAACCATGGTTCAGCCCCTCGCGCAAAATTCCAGTTTGCGAGCGCAAATTACTGCACGCAAAATTGGATCTTGATAAATCCGGCCCATAGACATCAGTCATATGGTGCACACTTGTTTTTATCCAATTTTAATTTATTTGTTTTTTTGATTAACCTTTAAAATGGAGACAACCATGATTTATTAGCATTTCCTGTTTTTAACAAAATAATTTAATTTATTGTCACTTTATATGACCACCACTGCCCAGGGTTTTTCTTAAAGTGTATCATATCCTCAACTTAGCCAATAGAAAAAAATCAGATGCAGTTTTAACCTATGGAGGGTACCAAACATACAGCTTTTGACCCAGAAGGAGGATTTTAACAAATATGTAGTGAATTGTTCAAATAATGCATGGGTATTAAAAGGTATACTCCACTATAAAACATCCATCTTTAGTTGATTTAGGGGTAAATAGTCTTTTAAAGAAAACTTGAAAACCAAACAAGCTGTTATTCGATATTTTACCTAAGAAATTAATAACAGGTTTACATTTTTGCCTAATTTTTAGAAGCACGAAGTATTTTCCCAATTGTGGGATGTAAGGTAAATTAATGTTTTGGATCACATTTGCTCATAGTTTAATCCACAAAATGACAAAGTAAACAGGAAATACTGTATGTCACCTGCTCCTCTTGCATGGTGATATATTGGCATTTCTTGCCAAACCAAAAAATATCACCATTTATGTTTTTTGCTTTTTCTTCTGCTTTTAAAAATGTAATTAATGATGGTTCATTTTGTGTGCTCAAGCTGAGTTAGTGCACTGTTGAAGTTAACATCCATTTGCAGTGCAGGTATTTATATATATATATATATTATTGTTCAGTTGCTTGTTTTGTTGTTTTTTGTTGTTTAACTTCAGAGATTAGCATTCAAATTCTTGACACTGTATTTAGACCCCCGGACATTTTTATTACTTACTGGGGATGTACACAGCTGCAGCAAACATAGGAACTAAATGCAAATGGGGAAAAAAATGCAATGACCTCCCTGGCATTTAACACCCCCACATCTCTGTATACAACTTTTCCATTAAAAGACCTGAAATAAAGATGACGGTTTACAGAAGAGTAAGTTTAGAGCTTATTTAGCCAGTCTTCAGCCTTCACAACCCATCAGCCACAGCAAATAGAGCACCATGCTTATATTGAGTATCTCAGCAGGTCACTCCCTGGGTCCGCTGTGCCTCTGTGGGGGGGGTCTGTCTGCCATATTTGAATCATAGCTATAGTTTTTTAAATCCACTTCTGTTTAGGAAAGACATCAAAACCAGATAATATTGGCTGCTGAGATGGTTGGAATTTAAGATGCTGGATAACCACGATGCCCTTGGGGTTTTTTTTCTCTCTGATTTGTTGTTTATTCTTGTCTTTTTGGTGAAAAAAAAAAGTAACATACCTCCAAATCCTTTACTCTCCACACCCTACATCTCCAAAGAGTGATCTGGATGAAATGCTGAAACTCTCAGTAAAACATAAGCAACAAGATGTACTTGGAACCCTTTGAAAGTGTGCTATCGGACAGGCCATAAAAGGTGTTTCAATCACACCATTCCTCTCCTTCATCTCTCTCTGGAGTACTCAGGAACACTGAACCCCTCCTCGTGCTTCAGTGCTGAATGGAGATCAGAGAGCTGAGTGCAGCCCAGGTGGCAGCCATCACGGCTGAGTGTCGTAGACAGCCATCAAACAAGCCAGCAAAGCTCACAGGCATTCTCCTCAGCTTGTTTCCAGCAAAAGAAATGGAACAGACATGAAACTTTAACTGAAGTGGAACAAATGTTCACTCTTTGTTAGGACTGCACGTCGGGAAATATAATCTTGCGTAACATATTGCCGTGTATATTGACACATTGAAGCGTTTGTCATAGATAGAAGAAGGCCCAATAGTTACTTTAAGAAATTCCTCTAGTATATCCCCACATACCACAGTCATCCAGCTAAAATAAATTCCTCTATTATTTCTGAGCATGTAGACGTGGCATGTTAAAGTGGGTCTAAAGCTGAGTTTTACATCATTATTTTTTTACTGTAGAGTTTAGTTTTAATTTTAATTACCATACTCATTTTACCCAGAATTTATATTAATTACAAGTTAACAGTTAGTTTTATACGCCTCAAATCTGGTCTCTTTGGAAAAAAGAAAGCTGCTGTTAAAAGGCTTCTTTAATGAGGTCGTCTTTGCTAGTTTGCTATAAGAAATTAAAGGAGCTTGTCCTACTCATTGAAAAGGGTGCTCTGCTCAGACTGCTTGTAAAAAAAAAAGTTAATAAGTTAATATGTTTGGCTTGCATGCACAATGGTATGCGTAGAAGAACAAAAAAAAAAAAAAAAGAATGCAGAACATAACCCTGGATAAACCCTCTCCACTGTGGTCCGGGGCGGTGGAAGCAGGGATGGAATTTATTTTTTAATTTTCCTCCTCAAGTACAGAGACAGTGCATGGAGAAAAATTCTGATGGGACGAAAAAATAGCATTTAAATGATTGTCTGTGCCACCAGTTTAAAATCAGATGTTGAATGCTGTTCTTATGAAAGGTTAACTCTGTACATCTATATTAATGTTAGGGAATAACAGGCATTATATGATTTACTAAAATTTTGAAAATATCAGTTTGCCTCCTCCACCAGGTAAATATGTTCATCTTGTATGTCACAGTTATCCCCTGTGTACTGATGCCAATAGTCTATTTTAAACTAAAAACTCCGGCACAGTACTGAGGCATCCTCTGCTGTCATTGTATAGCCACCAAGCTCCACCGCATCCATCACGCAGCTGTAGAGAACATCTGTGAGTCACGCTGCCTGCTTCCACCATCAGTTTCTTGGAAAAAGTCTGTAGTCGTCTTGTTGTCACATAAAACAGTTTGATATAAACGCTTCTTCCCACAAAGCAGTTTGTTGTAGGACACATTGCGTAGGTGGTTGTAAAAATGGAGCCTACACAAAGACGGTGAACAACTCTTAGAAAGAAATAACTGTCACCCTTGGATGATGCAAAGAGGCATGGAAAGTGCTGTAAACAGTTGTGTTTTCCACTTCTACATGTAATTTGGTGCTGTACGCTTGCATTTTTTGGTATACTTCTCCCTAGAATCGGTAGGAATCTTAGGTAAAGTGGGATACATAAACATGGAAAAGCCCCATTTGTCGACAGACCCAGCAACATCTCATCTGCTTTGTGAACTTGAATATTTCCATGACATCAAGTACAGGCTAATATTTGAGAGCCTTTTAAATGATGTTCCTAAAGTTAGTTTATTTTTTCAACTGATGCTGTCAATTGGAAAGACTTCTAGCAATTTAGAAGAATTGCTGCCCCTGAAAGTCAGCTGTATAAATTGAACAATATTTTTTTTTCTGTTCATATCACAACCCGCTACTCTGGCTGGTGCACTGTTAAAACCTACTCATCGCTAAACTCTATCTACGTTTGCTCAGCTGGTGTGAATTTTCACCCCTGGTTGAAAGCATCATGTGGTCTGGGTTTTTAATTGCAGAATAGAAGCCGACCATGTTTGAGCTTGTTTTGTGTTTACCCACAGACTGGCCTGAGTTTATAAATCCAGTTGCTATTATATGGTTTCTCTGTATGGTTTTTCTCTCTGCTGTTAATAGTCAATCTTGTGAATCCAGTGGCCTGTTAAAAGACCGTCTATTCTAAAGCCTATATGATTTGAAGGAATCAAATTAAAGTGAGAGGTGTCTATCACAATCTCTGTGTTTTGGGGGTTAGTTTGGGCGGTTACATTGTTCTCCTACCATGTTCCTCAAGACTTCCTGAGATGTTTAAATGTTTCTCTGCTACAGCGTAACTGATTGAAATGATCACATTATTTCCTCAACAGCTATTGAATCCTACAAAAGCTGTCAGTTAACCATGCATACAAGTCAGGTATGTCACTTAAAACATGCAGAACTGAGAACCAGCGTTAGGAGTCTGTGTAATCATACGAAATCACAATATGAATTGGGATTTTTTTAATTGTAATTTTAAGACAAAAATTGAGGAAGGATGAGTCATTTTGCAAGGCACTGTGCTTTGGTGCACTGCTGAAGAGGTTATAATGACTGGTAAGAAATGACTCCATGTGGTGTTGTGTTTCACATTAACATAAGATGTACTCCTCAGATAAAGGTCACAGGGGGAAGAGAGACAGCTTAACAGGAGCTTTTCTGAGATATCTCAACAATTATTAAATGTCATCTAATCTGGGCTGCTGCTCTGCCATAGTACAAAATGATCCTCAACAATTTCTGGTATCAACTTCTAGTTGTTGCTCTGTCTTATTTTAATAAGCTAGCAGTGGCAAGTTATAGTCAAGTAATGCATCTAGCATCAAGGCATTTGTCTGGCCTTCTGAAGATGTTTTTTTTTACCTCTCATGCTGTCCTAATGAACAGGACCATCATACTGCCTGCCCAAATCTCTAGCTGCTGTGGTGGGATCATTTTGCTCAGTTACACCCTGATTTCAATGCATCCCAGCATCCCACAAGAAGCTGACGTGCAGATCATGTCATATGGCTCTCTTTGCCAGTCAATGTTATCATTTAAGGAAGTGTCTACCCATCCGTGGCACAGCTCTTGGAATTTGTATTGGCTGTTTGCATTGCTAATTCCAGAAGCACAAGGCTGCAGAGACAGATAAGAAAGCTATCCCTTTGTGTGTGGGTGTGCATGGACTAAATCCAACGAAGGATGTGAATCTTAAGCAAAAATAAAAATACAAGAAGTGTCACAGTTTAGAAACGAGGTGGTAATGTTAGCTTTTTGACTGCACAGAAATCTACTCACAGTTTCTCTTTCTGCTGCCCATCTGGTAGTTTTCTATCTATCGCATGTTGATGATAAGGGTGATTGTCCAAAGAGTAAGAGATTAATGTCTTAGCTTAATTGTTCTAAAGACATATTTGAGCAGTCTTGATATTGGTAGTTGTACCATATGGTTTGGATTTATGTTTAATTTTAGTCAGATCATTCTGGCTTAAGATTTTGTTTGAGATACACTGACAAGTCTGGAGTCTGCTATTCCCTTCTTGGAGACAGCTTTATATATGAGTCTCTAGTCGACTTAGTTGTCCAGGTAAACACTAAGATATTTATACTCCTCCAAAACCTGCCATTCTTCTAACATCTACAACCCCTTGTTCAGTTCATAATCAGGATCTTATAAGTGTTTCCACACTATGCCAAAAAGCAGTTGAACAACTCCCTGTACTCGGCTCTTTGTCCATCTTTGAGGCGCCCAATGACTGCAGAGTTATTCAAATATTTCTACAGATGACAGGACTCTTTCTAGTACAGATGGCCAAATGTTTAACATGTAAAAAGATATGGTGAGAGTACTGTGCCCTGTGGTGCTTCTCTGCTGCTAACTAGTTAATGAGGCAGTCGATCCTTCACTCTCACAAACTATGGTCTGTTTCTCAAGTCTTTGATCTGGATAATAGAAAATAGCCCAAAAAAGTATAAAACCCAGAAATATAGTACAACCAGCAAACAGGGTGCCTTTATTTAATCTGAACACATTTGTATGCCACTAGCTACTGGCATAGAAATTACAAATGTCACAGTAAGTGACTTAGACCCATTAACACTTTTAAGTAAGTTTAACTACTGTTATTAACTATTGCTATTTAAAATTATTTGTGCCCTTTCGCTGCTGAAACTAAATATCTCTGTGGTACAGTAAGTAATCATGAAGTATATATATATATATATATACACATATGTGTATATACGTATATATATATATATGAACAGCCCTGCTGTTCATCGCAGTTTTATCACAACAAAGAAATGGGGTTAACACTTTAAAACTTTTTCATTTGTGTAACTTAGAATTTTGCATGACTGATTTTCTTCACTTATAACCAAGTCATCCGGCAATAAGAAGGTTCTAGCGGAAGAACATTATTTCCGAACACTTGGGCGTGATGCACTAACTGGAAATAATTTATATTGAATATTTACCCAGCAATCACTGATCAGGACAATAGAATTGACAATAATTTACTTACAGTTTGTCAGCTTAGCTTTAGATGTGTCAGAAAAGATCTCATGACATGACATGAGTAAGAACAGATGTGCTGTTTATGATTTCTTCATATCCTACATGTGCTGTATGGGGTGAAATTTGTATGAAATAGTATTTAAAAATTTAGAAAGAGATTTTTTTTTCAAAAAACTGTACCTTTTCACAATGTTTGAATTTAATGATTTCAGTGAGATATATTAATAAAAAAACAATTCAAAACACATTACCTTTTCACAATTTTCCCTTACAATTTATTGATGCATTTGTGTGCAAAAATTGTTACATAACAATCTTACATATTGAAAATGTCTTGTATTTTGAATATATGTTTTTCTCCACATTTCTTCATTGCATGAAATTCAGTATTTGTAAAAAAAAAAAACTGTATTTCTGCATTATTAAATCTGATTTCATACTAATTTCACCCCATATCCATGCAGTTTCTTTAACATTAGGAGTTCATTCTGTTAACACAAGGGGTGAAATGGTGTAGTATGTAAATAAAGATTAAAATTAGTTGCTTTGTATTTGGGTATATTTTATTGTTTATGTCTGAGTCTAATAAAGGTATAAGCCTCAGGATATCAGTCTGTTTTGTGTGGATTAACTTGTCGCTGGAAGGTGTCAACGTTTTCTTGCTCCCTTTGGCCTCCACAAAGTTAGCAAAGCAAGGCAGGAGAACTGTTCTTTTTATAAAAGATTAGTATGAGTCAAGGCCCTCTTTCTCAGACTTAGTAAATCTCTGCCACAGACTTCCTTCAAATATCATTCTTTGGGTATTTATTAGTTCTTATAAGTAATTAAATCTGATTTTACTTAAATCTCCATGAGTAATCACTTGCTCGTCGGACTTGCGTTTCCCCTCAGATGATGAGACTGCGTCACGGCGGAGGATCTCTGTGCACCTGTTAAATGCTAAACAGTGGGCCTGCAGCTTCCCTTTGTGACTTTCAGTTTTGGCAAACCCACTCAGGAGTGGAAACCGGAGCTCTAAACAATGACGTCAGTCTTACTTTGTCTTTTACTCTCCAGGGGGATCTGAAGGAGCATTTCTGAAAGTTGAAGATTAGAATTAGTGAGAAACAAAAATGACACGCTTAATTTGCTTTAAGGAAAAAACAAGCTAGATAACTAATTAGGACATGGAGGGTTTTGTTTCAGTGCCAACTGCTCATTGTTTTAAGTCTGCTGATTCAGGTGGGTGGAATGATTCACCTTACCTGCTGGTTAAGTTATAACTTTGTGCTTTAATATCCAGCAGTAAAATCCTAATCAATGCCTTTTTTTCCGTAATACCCAGTAAAGGCAGACATACCAGGCAGTGGATGAACCTCCGAACACGTTTCCTGTGCTTCATGTTTGCTATTAGCTGTTAAAAAATACGGTTTTGTTTTGGGTTCAGGTTTAGATTTAATAAGTTTCATTTGACACCATTTAAATTCTTTCCACTACATTATGTGCAGACGTCTGTTGGATGACAGATAAAGAAACAGCTCAAGTGTTGAAACGGAACAAGATGATCGCTCTTAATATGGGTTAGTCATAGTGTCTGCATTAGCAGGGATGTGCTGTCAGGGTTTTGTTTGTTGTTGTGATGAGGAGGAGAGAAAAATATAATACTAATGATTTATGCCAATATAACAACCTGAAGCTGTTTTTCATTAAGTTTATGAACTAGTGGCATGACTGGAATTGTTCTGTTGTCATTTTCTTTTATTTTGTCTTGAAATGTTCTTGTAACTAGTATATACAGTAGGGATCAAAAATGTATTTTGTCAGCTTCTGATTGTGTACATTCTCCTACTTAGAAAAATGACAGAGGTCTGTAACTTCTGTTATAGGTACACTTTAACTATGAGAGAAAATGAGAAGAAAGAAATCCTGGAAATCAGACTGTAGGATTTTTAAGAATTTATTTGTAAATTATGTATTTGGTCACTAACAAAAATCAACTCTATACTTTGAAGCATAACCTTTTTTACAGAAGAGAGGCTTGTTTTTCTAACCTTATTTTCCACCGTAATTTACAAATAAATTCCTTAAAAATCAAGCAATGGTATGTATAGGATTTTTTTTGTCTCTCATAATTGAAGTGTACCTGTGATCAAAATTAAACACCTCTCACAATTAGTTACTGAAAAAGTTTTTTATTTTTCTCCCACTATACCAAAATTGCGAACTGATGAATGTTGTGTCATTCCAGCCGTGTGATTTAAACAGGTTCATACGGGATGTCAGAGAAAATATGTGACTTCCTTTTTCTAGAGGAATCTGCTTTGCCCCACCTGTCCTTGTTAGGTGACTGGAAAGGGCTTAAAAGTCTCAATAAACTCCATATAATCTTCGACACCACTTGTTAAGTGTGGAGGACCAACTCTGCCATATTTAAAAATAAATACAGAAATAAATAAATGCTCAATAAATAAATAAGCATACAATTAATTAACTTTTGTTAATTTTTTTTTTACTGATCCAAGCATTAAGGAACTCTGTTAGTAATTAGTGCACAATTTTCCCATTTCCCTCAGACATATTTTCCTCACGCACGGTCCCGTTTCTCTTAGCCACTGTTCAAAATGGGAAAAACAAAATATTCTACCATTCAAGTGAAGTATATGCAGCTTGACCTTAATAAATCGGAAAATGTATGTTTTGTCTCTCGCTGATAAAGACAAATTCAGCCCTTTGATAATATTTCCATTGGCTTTAAGCAAAGGGCATGTATAGCATGGGATCTGAAGTAGCATCATCTCTCTGGTATAATGCTTAATGTCTGCATGTCTGTAAAGCAGATGACTGCTGGTTTGCTACTTTAAGAAAAGCACAATAATGACTTAAATACTTAAAAATGGTCCTAATTTGAGCAAGTATATATTGTTTTGGGTTTTATTCAAGTCTCTATGTTATCAGTATTATTGTAACCACAATCAGTAATCCTACTGCTATATATAAAAGTTCTTAGATTATGTAATATATTCTTTTTAATATTTGTGGAAATGTCAGGATACTGTGCTGCCAAAGCTTATTATAGTTTTGGTATCTCATACATGTTTCTCATCCTGTTGCCACGCAGGGCAGAGAATATATATATATATATAGAATCCCAGCTGTTACAAAATAGCAACTTTTGTTTTAATAAAGAATAATATCCTAAACAGCAATTGCAAGAAATGTGGGTTTCTATTTTTTTAAACATTAAAAAACTGAATTCTCAGAAAATATTAATATAATCTTTCTACTACTTAAATGTGAATATCTAAGCATTGTTTGTCCTAAAAGTTAACCTCTAATGGCCTTAACCTGTTTATAAGAGAGTATTATGTTTTTAAAGGTATTTAAAGCAAAGCAATATAATTGCTGTTAAGGCTTTGAAACATTTCAGAGATTGACTGGGATGAAAAAGCCAGGCAGCAGCAATCTTTGACTATTCATTATAGGTCCTGTCTGAAATTGTAATAAAACTGCAGCTGCAATCAAAATCCGCAGATCACAAGATGCTTTTGATTAGAAATATGTGGAGCCTCCTGAGTGTTAAATGAACGGATGTTGGCATAATTGCGAGCTAATGAGGTTTAAAAGCTCAGATTGAAGTAGCTATACTGTATGTACTGCTCTGTTTTTCCTTCTCTCTCTCTGTTGGTCTCAGTCTGCTCTGTTGCCATGGCATCGCAGTGCCTCACCTCTCCAATCTGTTTTTGTGTTCCCATTAAAGGCTTCGTCACCTGAACCCAAAGCAACAGCACCAGCGTCAAAGGTAGCAGCAGAGATCGACTCACCGGATGAAGTTTTCGGTAAGATGTTGGAACATAAGCGTTGGTTGGGATTTACATCCAGCAAAACAATCCTGCATCTTCGCCCAGAGCAGGATCACCATACTGTGCTGTACCTACAGATGTTATATCTGTACGCAGTGAAAACAAGGTTTAGTGTGCTAAAACAAACTAAAGATTTACAAATTTGAATGGCTTTGACACCCTTTTACCAAACTGGCTGAATCTCTTAAAAAATAGATATTGTAGCTCTGAATAGGGCTGGACGATATGAAGAAAATCTAATATTGCGATATATTTGGGTTATATCTTGATACACCATATGTATGAAGATATGTTGCTCAAATTACCTTCAAAAACAACAGTACATACAACTGCACTGATATACAAATGTAAAACCTTTTATTTAACAGTAACCAGCTCAAAGCTTTTAACTAATAATACTGCCATATTATGTCTTTCTATGCCAGTATTAGACCTTTGACTAGATCACAGCAACCAAACAGGAAACAAAGCAAAAATACGCAATACTAAATAAAATGTTAAATAAACAAGGGCTCTTTTGTGTATAGTAAGAAAATAGAAAATAGAGCATTATCAGTTGCTATCATTATTAATCTTTACTCGCTGTGAATTCTAAAGAAGCACAAAAAGTTGCAAGATTGAGAACATTGCCAATTTAGAGAACGCCTACAAAACCTCTGAACAAGAACACATCACATGACAGGTATTGGAGCATCTAAAAACATTTAAATTATGTCATAAATACCGTCAAATAAATGGCGATAAATAAATCAGCTTAAAAGCTGACATTTTAATTGGTGTGCGGGGAGATGCTGACATGCAGGGTTCACAGCATTTTTTGTTTTTCAGCAGATTACTTTTTAGGTGGTGAAAAAAAATTTGTACTCTGACCTAGGGCTGGGCGATATAGAAAAAAAGCTTATCGATTAAAAAAATGCATATTGATCGATATCGATAATTATTGAAAAGATTTGAAACCATATTTTATGTGCAGCTCTGCCTGGACTTTTTATAATATTGCTAAATGATTTAATTTTAATAAAAAACACAAACACAGACTTCGAATTAAATCTTTATTTAACCAACTTTTTTAACCATAACATAATTGTTTTAAAGAAAAATAACTTAAGAGACCTGGGTTATGTTATTAAATACTGACATAGAATAAACTAAAGTGACCAGAAAAGTGACCAAAATAAATATAACAAATAAATAAATGCCCCCTCACCGCCGCCGCCGCCCCCGTTTCCTGCTTTAACCTGAGTTATTACTTTGAAGTTTCTGGCCCCTCAGCATTTTTCTCTCAATTGTTAGAACTACGTGGGAAACTGCCCAGAACTGAAAATATATATATATTTTCCCGAAATTCCCGAAGATTCCTCGGAGGAGAGCCGCGTCGGGGCCTACACAGCTCGTACTCCTGCGGCTGTGAGCGGCTGAGATGATAAAAAAAAAAAGTTGGTTATGTTATCAGACTTGGTTTTCACTGGTTCCCGACAAATTTTACAGATGACTGTAGTTTGTTTTTTGTCCGACTTGCCATGACCGAAATACTGCCAGACTGCCGAACTACAAAAACCCTTCTTTGGAACAATTTCCTCCGCCTCTCCTTGCAGCGACATCTTCATGTGCTCTGTGTTGTGGTTTGAGAGGGCGGCGCTTGGTGACGGCGTGCCTGGGTTCGCGATTGTGATTGGTTGGGAGGAAGCAGTGACTAGCATAAACCTACATGCTAGGCTACAATGAGAAGGAAGGAAAACTGCGTTTCTTTTTTATTGAACTTTTATCGACCCTCTTTTTTTCTATTGCGCCACACGTCTATCGATCGATATATATCGTTATTGAATTATCGCCCAGCCCTACTCTGATCTTTTGCAGCAATGGTTTTTGCGGCACATCTTACAAATAATCGCCTTTTGTTTGACGTCCTCGCCGTGAAATCCGAACCACTGCCATATATTGCTCAGCTGAAACACCTGCTGTCGCCATATTTCGTTTGCCGGTTGCTGTAGTGTGCATGTGATGCATTTAAAGTGTGTGGGAAAAATAAAACTGTCAGTGAAATAGATGCAGACGGCTTAATGTCATGCGTATTTGTACTCAATGGTTGCGATTTAACTATCTTGGGTGGGAAAACTCGAGATACAAGGAGCATATTGGATATATCACCCACCCCTACCTGTGAATAGCTTAGTGGCTTCCACCAATCAAGGATTTGTTTACTTTTCATCAAGTTTAGTGAGATGACATTTTTCAGGTAAGGGAACATCACCAGCAGTGCTTCTCAAAACGTAATTTAAAAAAAACAAAAAAAAAACAAAGCTCTTTCTCTGTTGAAGTCTCACTTTCTCTCGCTCTAATGAGCCTTCACGAGCTTCCAAGTTAATGTTTGTTTGTTTCTTATTGTAGAATTTGACAGATAATGTTTTATTTTTTCAATTCTTCTTACTTCTTCCCTCTTATTACATTCGTAACACATGATCTCCTTTCATTTAATGTCCCATACCTTTATAATACCTGCATATCCATTAGATTTTTGACTGTTACTGCCCTTAAAACCCAAAACAAAATGTTTATAATTTCTCTCGTATACTTTATAGTTTCAGTGGTTGTGCAGCTCTAGATGAGTGGCTGGGACTTTGTTTTATGCTTAAGAAATATAATTTTGTATTCCTTATCTGAATCTTAACATAACTGTCCCTAATTTGCTGATTTAATTTCCTATTTTCCAAAGAAGTAACAGTTTGGGCTGATTAAGCTGAAAATGTTTTTTATTCCGGTCAGCAAGGTTTACTTGGCACATACCTAGAAAAGGAAACATTGGAAATAACTGAAGCGTATCAATAAGAAATCAGAGACAGTTTAAATTCTGGTTGGGAATCCACCCTGACAGCGTTTTCTTAAATATATTTTTACCTTTTTCCCCCTTCGGCATTAGTCACAGCTTCTGTTTTCCCACACAGACTCATAGGCTGCTAATGCTCAGGTCAGTGAGGAGTTACTTTATCTGTGTAATAAAAAAGACCAAATGAAGCTTGGTGTTGCCTGTAATGAGAAAAATCTCTTGGGGTAGAGTCCAGTGAGCAAAAACATTTTTAGTCTTCACTCATTTTAAACAGTCATTTAGTTTCAGTCACAGAAGGATGAAATGTTTTACACAAAGGTTAAAAAGGGCCTTTGTAATACTGCAGCTCAGCAGATGAGGGCAGAGTTTGATGGAGCAGAAAGAAGACATCTGAAGTTTGACCGTCAGTTGGTTTCATTTTATAGCAGAAAGCTTTCGTTAATACTGTATGCATTTTTTGGATCCATTACAAAGTTGGGTAATGGTTACCTAAATAGATTAGTTAAAATAACTTTATTTTATTTCACTTTTATTTAAAAACAAATGAAAATGTATGTAATTTATATATTTGGAGCAGAAAGCCTTAATTTAGAAGTACCTGCCAGTTTTTTGGGTGTTTTTTTGTTGCTTTCCCCTCTGTAAATGATAACATCATTGGCTTTGAGGC